>JARYGA010000744.1:0-127666 GCA_030545235.1 Helianthus tuberosus
TGAATTATGCTTATTTTAACATATAAATAATATATAACAATTAATTTTCTTTATATTTACCATGTCCGCGTACTCCCCGAGTACTCCGAATACTCCCAACTCCCCAGTCGGCCGACTAGGGACCGCCTAGCGACTTTTACAACACTGGTTTAAAGTGTGATTTCGTTTGTAGAGACTATTTCGCACCAAAACTGATTTCGTATCAGTGTGTGATTTTGTTTGAACTCATATTTCGTGTGAAAGTTTCTGATTTTGTTTGTGTTGTTATTTCGTTTGTAGATCTTTTGTAGATTACTGAATCATGGAAGAGGAATTCTACAATGCATTTGCTACACCAGTTGCTCCTGTTACAGGTGCTGAAACTCTTTACAGTGAGAATGAGACGGGAACCCATCAAAAACCGCCGAAGCTTATGTACATTGAAGATTTTAAAGGATGGCAAAATCGATTTGAGAACTGGGTGCAAGCTTATAAGTTTGATGCATGGTATTCATTAGAGAAAGATTACGAGAAACCGAAAAATGAACGTGGGCTTGAAAAAGCTTTTTGTGATTTTTCAGAGAATGATAAATTGAAATATACAAGTGAAAAAATGATGATCAGTATTCTTCAACAAGCGATTAAAGAAGATATCTTTGTTTTACTCCAACATGAAGGTACTGCTAGGTCAATTTGGACGGCAATGATTCAAAAGTTTAAAGGAAGTGCAGATATGATCAAGAACAAAAAGGCATTATTGAAGAAATCATTTGACATGTTTGTAGCTTTTGACCATGAAACAATAAAAATGACCATTGATAGATATTGTCATCTGGTTTTGGAAATGGGAAGATTGGACATAAAGAAAGAAGATGAAGAATGGGTTGATAAACTATCTGATGCATTACCATAGCAGAAATGGGGAACTTATTTGTTGATCCTAAAACACATGAGAAAATCTGAAAATATGAATCTGGCACAGTTTATTCAGAGGATTGAAGAGCATGAGTTGGATATCCAGAAAACAGCAATCATTAAGAATCCAAATGCTCAACAAGATGTCAGTTTGTACTATAGAGGAAACAAATTTGAAGTTACTCCTAGCCCAAAGATTCAAACTGGTTTCAGTGCTGATACTTCTTCTGGAACAAAAGTTAGTACTGTGACACAGAGTGGTGGATCTTCGTCTTCGTATTCAAATTTTGATCCAAATTTTACAACACCAAGTCCTCAACAACAGAATTCTATAAATCTGCAGTGCAACGTTACCTTGAACATTCAAAATGGTCAAAATTTGTCTCCAGAAATAGCTAAGTAACACATGGCATCACTCGTTGCTATGTTGGAAACATATGAAAGCTTGATTACTGGCAAAATTGGAAATCCGATGCTTACCAAAGAAGATTATGACCAGATTGATGCTGAAGAACTTGAGTTGATGGACATCAAGTGGTGTTTAGCCAGTGCTGTTCGAAGGGTAGAAAAGTTTCAACAAATCACTGGAAGAGATGACTTTAATGAATTGTCTAAATCTCCAATAGGGTTTGACAAATCAAAAGTTACTTGTTTTCATTGCAAAGAAAAAGGACATTTTAAGCGTGAATGCAAAAACAAAGAAGCAAATGGAAGACAAGATCAGTCTAGAAAAAAAACAATTATTATCAAAAATCAATTTTTCATCAGATTGCTCAACAACCACAAACTGCACATGCCCGTGCCATTGAAGAAAGAGAGAAAAAGAGCTTGTTATGGTATAATTGACCTAGACGATGAAAAGATTGCAGAGGGATTTAGCTAGGATAAATATATTCCACCTGGTTCAGGTCTTGTTGCTAGAATTCTGGAAGAAGAGGATGTCAAGTCTAGTCGAAAAAGAATACCGATTTTTCCAGATTTAGGAAGTGATATTGATACTGATGATGAAGAAGAATATCTTAATAAAGCTAGAAAAGGTATAGATCCTGATAGTTTTAATTTGTTTTTTTGCAGATAAAGTTGAAATCCTGAATGAGAAGAAGATTGCCAGATTGAAGAGAGAGCTGGAAGCAAGAATAATAGCTGATGAGAGGACAAAGATGAAAGTTGAAGAACAAAATGTTGAATCAGTGATTGAAAAGGTGATAGAAAAAATCGTTGAAGTGGAGAAAGTGGTAGAGAAAATTGTTGAGATCGAAAAAGTAGTCGAAGTTGAAAAACTCGTCGAAGTTGAGAAAATCGTCGAGGTAGAGAAAATTGTTGAAGTTGAGAAGGTTGTTGAGGTTGAAAAGATAGTTGAGATAATTAAACCTTGTCAAAAATGTTTAGAATCTTGCAAATATTGTGATGAGAAGGATAAGAAGATCGGTGAATTAGAAAAGATTAAAGAAAATTTATTGTCTGATGTGAAGTATGTGAAGGAATCTTATGATGTGCTGAACAGAATAGTTGATAGTTTGAAAAAGACAAATACAGAAGTTGATGCTGCTATGACAATGATGAGCTCAACATTAATGACAAAGCAGAAGGTTATCAATGAGTATATTGAAGATTGTGCAAAGCTAAAGCAAGATTTGGAACTTGAAAAGATTGAGAGTGAAAGAATCAAACGATTGCTGTTGAGCTATACAACTTGTGATTATTTGATTGATAGAGTTTATCCTACTGTTGCAGGTCTTGAAGCGTTTCAAGATAAAAAGACAGAAGATACGGATACTGGTAAGAAACATAGTGTCAAATATAACAAGTGTCCGCCCCCGATTTGGAATAGTTATTCTCCCAGAAAACCAAATGAGGAACGTTTAAATAAGGCCCTCAACATCAAGTTAAAGTCTGAAACCATTGATGAGTTACCAGATAATATTGATGTCACATTCACAGTGTCTGACACTGATCATGAGTCTGAGTTGTTAAAGAAAGTGGTTGATCAGGTGTTGGATATGGATGAAGAGTCAAAGTCGGAGTCTAAGTCTGAGAGTTCGAGTTCATCAGAAAAGAGTCTTAGTTCACCGGTTAAACGGGTTTATAATAATGAATTTCTGTTATCAAAATCTAATTTGAATGATGAAACAATCAAAGTAGCATATACTTTGAATGATTCGGACAAATTATATTCTGATGAGGAATTTCCAATAAGAAGTGTCAAATCTAAAATGATCAAATAGGTTTTCAAATTAACAGAAATTAATATTTTTGAAATAAAAGATTTAAATCTTCATGAAAAACCTAAAAAGTACACTTCAAGAGTTCAACAGAGATTGAACAAAAAGAATGGTTACAGTTCTGGTTCAGGTTATCGAAAGAAACCAAACCATAACGGTAATTTCAAAAAGAAGGGTTTAGGTTTTATTTCCCAAGAAAATTATAAAAATGAGAAAAATTATAAATCAAAAACAAAATTTGTTTCAGGAACAAGCTCAGTAGAAGAAGAGAAGAAACAATTCTGGAGACAGTCAAATCAAGAGTTTCTTGCTGAGAAGAAAAATAATATGATGATGAGAAATAAGCAAATAATTGAGAGAAGAACGTGTTTCAAATGTCACAAGATTGGACACATTGCTTGGAATTGCCAACAGTCCAACAACACAAAACAGGGAGTTTCTTTTAACTCAAAATTGAAAGAAAAAAGTGTTGATGAAAAGAAACAATCTACTGAGAAATCTAAAGTGTTTGAAAATTCGATTTTCAAAACTGGTGATGTTTCAAAACATTTTTACAAAAGAAAAGTCGATTTGAACAAACAAAGATGGGTTGTAAAATCTGAGAGTAGTTCTGACAATGAATCTGATTCCATAAAATCAGAGGAGTCATTTGTTGAGAAAAAGAATGAGAATTCCGTTCCTGAGTTGAACGATGAAAATTTTCCACCATTGCGGGCAGAAAATTTGAAATCAAAAGGTAGGTTTGAGATTTCAGATCAATTTTTCTCTGGTAAAGAAAAATTTGATGCTGAAAAGGCTTTCAATAAGAAAGTTAAACATATATTTGGGAAAATGGTTGATGGAAAGGTTAAAGGTGCTAAAGAATTTTATCAATAAAAAAGATGGTGGGATAGATGTGTACCAAAATCACCCAAGGCTGGTCAGGCTTGGGTGACTGCATTTTCAAAATAAAATTTTGACTTGCCGGAGCTTCCAGGTTGGTTAGAGTGGAGCAGGAATCGGCATCATTCTTGAGAAAGTTTGTTTGGTAAACCTACAAGTGGTAATTTTACTGGAAATTGTTATATTTTGATTTTACAAGTGGTTTTGGTTGATAAGTGAACCTACATGTGGTTGAAAAAGATTTTCACTTACAAGTGGTTGATCAAGGTCATTAAATTGAACTTGATTTAACTATCATACAAAATGTTTGGAAAACAAAGTGATGATAACCCCGATTTTGCAAAGCGATAAATTCAACAAAACTTATTTTCCGGAAAAACCATTTTTTGATTAAAACAAACTAAAGTGTTTTGAAATCATAATGGGAAAATAGTTTGTTGAAAGGGGGAGTTCTGATTGTTTATGCCAAGAGGATGGCGATTTGAAGCGATTTGATATCAGTTGTCATGTTAATTGTACAGTTTGTTTTTCAAATTTCTTTTAATGATTTTGAATTTTAGGGGGAGTAAGAAATTTCTGAAAATCCAAAAACATTTGAAAATTTGAAAAAGTCAAAAACATGATAAAATCAAAAAATGAGTTTTTGTTGTCAAAAAGAGGAAATGATAGTACATCAGTGGACGATCACAGCATGCTAAAGAATTGGAAAGTTATATAGTGATAAACGGTTTCACTGATGATATGCCAGTAGGTTTTTGCACATTTAGTAGATTGTGTCGAGATATAAACCTAAATTTCAAACTTGCTTATATCGTGGGGAACATCTCTCGGATATATGGGTAACCCCCGAAATCTTGTTTGAAAGGTCCCTTTTTCTGAGATACTAGGTCTTTATACTCAGTGATATCTGGGGTATTATCCCGAGACTTCTGATTTTGCGGAAGCAATGGCCTAGTCCCCGTATAATACTTTTCGCTTGCTTGAAATATAGCGTCACCCTCAGTACAAAAAATGATGAAACATTGCAAAATTCTAATCATGTGCTGTTGAAGAAAAGATCCTCTAAAGGGAACACACCAAAAGTCGAAGCCGTCATCTCTCTGATTTTGCGGAAGCAATAGCCTGAGCTCTCACGGCCCTCGCATTTTAACCCTTTACAGATATCATCTGTGGTATACTCACCTGTAAGACTGAATATTGGGATCTGGATACGAGAGTATATTCTGAGGTGGGACACGCGAATAAGTTTAAGTGCTTAAAAAATTAATCTCGTATCTCGAAACAGTTGAACTTTGTGTGAAAATTTAAGTGGATCAGTATACTGACAATCTAAGTGAATCGTTTAGAACTTAAAATGTTTAAAGCTTAACGGTGTTGGTGATTTGTCTCATAAACTGATATGATCCTCTTACACAAACTCACAAAAATATTGTATGCAAATATCTCTTTACTGTATTTCTTTATATTCAAAATCCAAAAAGATTTTCTGTGTGTTTTAGCATAAATTTTGAAAAATGCAAAAAGATTTTAGATAACTGATGTTGAAAAGCTGATTTTCAAAATTCCGAGTGCTAAACATGATGAACAGGTTTGGGAGAGTGTGTTTAGAAAAATGTTTTGCTTACATGTGGTCATCAGAAACTAAAATTGTTATATCAATAATTGATGTGTTGAGCTGATTTCATCTAGTGGTAAGCAGAAGAATTTAAATTTGTCAAAATTTAAATTTGTGAAATTTACTTTGAGGTAGAGATTTGTGTAGGACTCCGTGTATAAACCTGAGCAGAAGGTGAGCTAGGTTTTTCGATCCCGGAACAACTTAAGGGGGAGTCTGCTAGTAGATCAACATCCGAGGGGGAGAAGAGTCTGAAGATGCTATGAGCCAGTATTTGATCCTGAATCTGATAAAGAAAATTAGAGTAAGAAAAAGCCAGGTCGAGATCCTGAAGACGAAAAGAAGATAAATATTGTGGATGCTTACACTATCAGATATTTTGAAAGAGCCCGAAGACTGATAAAGACTGAAGATAGTGAAAACTCGACACTGAAGACTCGTCAACATTCGAGGGGGAGTCTGTTGGTGCATGCGTCTGTCGACTTCGTCTTGTATCGAGTCTTGTACTAGAATTATTAGATCAGGGCACGTAGTTCGAGAAATTATGGTTTTTAGGTAATTTCGCATGAAAGATATGATAGGATGATTTCGTATGAAATTACATAGTAATTTCGCACGAAATCAAGTTTCGCTTGAATCTAATTTCGCTTGGCAGGTTCATGCGAAATTAGCTCCCCTATATATACCCTAGGTGCGAAATCATTTGTAACATTCATGTTTCCGGTACCGAAGTGCTACCGACGTGTCTACTGATCTGTAAACGTGTTATATCAATAATACAAGACAATTAGAAGTGAATCAAGTTGTTTACAAAGTCTAATCGATGAATTCCGCCTCTGATTAGACCGAGAACTCTTCTGATAGACTCGTTTGGGTCACAGAACGATCCTACATTATCCTTGCCAAATCCCTCAGTTCTTCTATGGTATCCAAGTCTTGAACCAAGTTTTCAGCATTTCCCTCAGGATCACGGATGCTTGTTCTTGCAGTAGGAACCACCATCTCTGTAGGGATTACTGATTCTGCTCCAAACACTAAAGAAAATGGAGTTTGACCAGTAGCATTCTTGGGAGTTGTTCTATCAGCCCATAACACATAAGGTAACTCTTCTGCCCATTTTCCTTTCTTGGAACCAAGCTTCTTCTTTAAATTGTTGATGATGATCTTGTTGGATGATTCTTCTTGACCATTAGCTTGTGGGTGGACTGGTGTTGATGTTATCATCTTAATCCCCCACCTGTCACAAAAGTTAGTAGTTCTACTCCCAATAAATTGGGATCCATTATCACAGACAATTTCAGAAGGAATACCAAATCTGGTAATAATATTTCTTTTGATAAAGGATATCACTTCTTTTTCTCTGACTTGAGCAAAGGCTTCAGCTTCTATCCACTTGGAAAAGTAATCAGTCATGGCAAGCTTAAACACGTTTCCTCCTGGTGCTTTGGGAAGTTTACCAACTATATCCATTCCCCATCTCATGAATGGCCAAGAAGAGGATGTAGGATGCAGGAGCTCTGCTAGTTGATGAAGGATATTGATATGTCTCTAACAAGCATCACATCTCTTGGCATAATCCACAGCATCCTTCTTCATGGTAGGCCAATAGTATCCTGTCCTAAGGATCCTTGAGAACAGTGCTCTGCCTCCCGTGTGGTTTCCACAATCTCCTTCATGAAAATCCTTTAGGACTTCTTGAACTTCAGGATCCTTAATGCATCTTAGATGTGGACCTACAAGAGAACGTTTATATAACATGTTATTTAATATTGTGAATTGAGATACCTTGACTTTGAAAGCTCTAGGATTTTGTCCTGTAGGGATCTCTCCATGTTGTATATATCTCATGATTGGAAGGATCCATGCTCCTGAATGAGATTGTGTATCATCACTAGGGATGATTGCAGAATCCTCTCCTATCTCCATAGCTATATGATCCTCGATAGCAGGGGTTAGGATATGAATAATGGGAATTTTAATATTCTCTGGAATCTTCAAGGATGATCCAAGGTTGGCCAATGCATCAGCTTCTGCATTTTCTTCTCTGGGTACCTGTGTCAAACTAAAAGAAACAAAAGAGAGTGCCAATTCTTTGACTATCTCTAAATATTTAATTAGCTTTTCACCTTTAACAGCATAGGATCCATTAAAGTGATTGGTGATTAATAATGAATCTACATGTACCTCAAGATACCTGATCCTCATATGCTTGGCAATTTGCAAACCAGCTATTAAGGCTTCATATTCAGCCTCATTATTAGTAGTTTGAAACTCACAAGCTATTGAGTGGGGTATTATGTCCCCCTGTGGCGATTTTAGTAGTATTCCAAGCCCTGTTCCTTTGACATTAGAGGCTCCATCAGTGAAGAGTATCCAAGGATCCTTAGTCTCTTCGAGCTGCTGAACTTCTAACTCAGCTTCTCTTTGTAAGTCACTACTAAAATCTGCCACAAAGTAAGTTAAGGCTTGGGATTTGATGGCAGTCCTTGGTTCATATCTTATATCATAAGCACTAATCTTCACTGCCCATTTAGCCATCCTTCCTGACATTTCAGGTTTCCTGAGAACATTGTTAATTGGAAAGTTAGTCTTGACAATAATGGCATGAGTTTCAAAATAATGTCTTAGTTTAGTATATGCCATAATCAAAGCAAGGATAAGTTTTTCCAAATGTGAATACCTGGATTCAGCATCAAGCAAACTCTTACTTACATAATAGACAGGATGTTGTGTACCTTCGTGACCGCTAGATACAAGGATAATGTGTCCCCTTTTTCTGGTTTCATCAAGGCAGGAGCTGGGGATAGGTAATCCTTAAGGGCTTTGAGAGCATTCTCATGCTTCTCAGTCCACTCAAATTTCTTGTTCTTTCTCAGAATATCATAGAATTCCTTGCACTTTTCTGATGACTTTGATATGAACCTGTTCAAGGCTGCGATTCTCCCTGTCAACCTTTGCACATCCTTAGCATTGGTAGGAGATTTGATATTCACAATTGCCTTGATTTTCTCTGGACTTGCTTCTATGCCTCTTTTTGTTACCATGTAGCCTAGTAACTTGCCTGCTTTAACACCAAAGTGACACTTTGAAGGGTTTAATTTCATATTGAATTTATCAAGGATATCAAATGCTTCCTCCAAGTCTCTAAAGTGATCCTCAGCTTTTTTGGACTTAACCACCATGTCATCTATGTAGACTTCCATAGTGTGTCCAATTTGTTCCTTAAACATCATGTTGACTAGCCTTTGATAAGTAGCACCTGCATTTCTTAGTCCAAATGGCATAGTAATATAACAATATATACCAGTTAGGGTCATAAAGGCTGTATCCTCTTGATCAGATGGTTCCATCTGAATTTGTTGGAATCCAGATGAAGCATCCATCAAAGTCAATAATTCATGACCCACGGTAGCATCCACCATGGAGTCAATGTGGGGTAATGGGAAAGGATCCTTGGGACATGCCTTGTTTAAATAAGTAAAATCGACACATACCCTCCACTTTCCATTTTTCTTTTGAACAACAACCACATTGGCTAACCACCTTGGATACTTGACCTCTCTTATCATACCTGCTCGGAGTAGCTTATCTACCTCCTCCTGGATAATGGCATTCCTCTCAGGTGCAAACTTTCTCCTTTTTTGATGTATGGGCTTGAATGACCTGTCAATGCCAAGCTTATGAGTAATTATATCTTTAGAGATACCTGTCATGTCTTCATGCTTCCAGGCAAAGGTAGTTTTTCTCTTCTTGAGGAAGGATACTAGATCCTGTTCAATGTTGTTGAGGATCCCTAATCCTAAGAAGATCTTGGATTCAGGATCCTGAGGATCCATAAGGATATCTTTCAGATCTTGTTCTCTTGCCTCCAAGACATCTCTTGGAGGATGCTTTAATTGCTATTGCTCCCTGGGTCTTGAGGCTGGTTTCATTGATGATGTGTAGCAATTCTTGGCTTCTTGTTGATCACTCCCAATTTTCACCACCCCCCATGGGCTAGGAAGCTTTACGCATTGATGATATGTAGATGGGACTGCCTTCATGTCATGTATCCATGGCCTGCCAAGGATAACATTGCAACAGGATAAGCAATCTATAACACAAAATTTCTGATAAGAATGAAGTCCTTCTATGTAGATGGTAAGTTTAATGTCCCCCAATGTGTTCTTGGTTTCTCCACTGAATCCCACAAGAACTGAGGATCTTGGGACAATATCCGATTCAGGAATGTTCATCTTCTTGAGGACATCAAGCTGAATGATGTTCACCGAGCTTCCTCCATCGATCAAGATCCTGCGAACAAAATGATTAGATATAAACAAGGTAATAACAAGACCATCATGATGAGGATCCTGAACATCAACACGATCATCCTCATCAAAAGTTATAATTTTTTCCTGTGTAACAATAGAGTTTCGGATGGGTCTATCCCCATTATCCATCTTGGTCTCCTTGGCATGCCTCTTGGCTGCTGAAAAGGAAGTGCCACATATATCTGATCCACCGGATATGAAGTTAATAATTTGTGCATCAGCAGGAGGAGCAGGAGCTCTTTCTGGAACTTTTTCAGGATCCTGGATCCTTGACTTTTTTCTTCCCAACAGCTCCTTCAAGTGTCCTTTGCTTAACAGGTAACCAATCTCTTTTCTGAGTGCAATACATTCTTCAGTGAGATGACTGAAATCTTCATGGTATGTACACCATTTGGATTTGTCTTTCGTTGAAGCCGGTTTATCACTTTTTCTGGGCCATCTCGCTTTCTCACCTAAATTCTGCATTACAAGGATTAGTTCATTGTTATCAACAGAAAAACAATATTCAGAAATTGGAGGATAATCCTCATCATCCTCTTCCTGTTCCACTGCATGCACATTCTGGTTATCAAACTTATTATACGACTTTGACTTGTTGTTCCTGAAGTAGGATCCTTGCTTTTCCTGTTTCAAGGATCCTGCCAGTCTTTCTTGGATCCTTTTATCATCCTCTAAACAGATGAATTCATCAAGATTCCTGCAAGGGGTCATGACAAGATCATCATAGAACAATGAATCCCTAAGTAAACCCATTTTAAAGGCTTCTACAGCCGTAGCTATATCCAGATTAGGAATATCTAAGGATTCTTTACTAAACTTAGTGATATAATCTCTAAGTGATTCATTTTGACCTTGTGTTACCCTATATAGATCACTAGTTAGACGTTCAAATTTTCTGCTACATGAGAATTGGCTATTAAACAGATTAACTAGATTAGCAAATGAAGTAATAGAGTAAGGGGGAAGACTTAGCAGCCATTTAAGAGCTGATCCAGTTAACGTGGATCCAAAACCTTTGCATAAACATGCTTCTTTTAACCTCTCCGGGATGGGATTGATCTCCATCCTTTCTCTGTACTGAGTTACATGTTCCTCTGGATCTGTTGAACCATCATATAGCTTCATAGTTGGTATTTGAAACCTTTTCGGTATTTCAGCATCACAAATAGGTGGTGCAAAACGAGATATCCTATGGCTTCCATCTGCAATTTCAGGAATGGGTTTAACCACTCATGGAACGCTGGATATCATATCCTTCAGTTTCTATAATTCCCTAGCCATAGCTGGATTGATACCTGTATCCTGCACAAAGCCATGGTTAGCATTATGAGAATTATTCATAGTGTTACCTCCTGAAGGATTTAAGTTTGGAATTCCGGATGTGAATCCATATTGACAGGATTCTGGTATAATTGAGGGGCCAGATGAAGCAATAGTTTGCATAGGAATGAAGTCTCCTAGATGAACATCTGAACCTCCAGGTTGCACACTCCTTAAGAATCCTTGATCCTGAAAGATGTTGGATCCTTGATGTGCTGTGACTGGGGGTCTTGGAGGATAATCCATGGATCCGTAAACCTGAGATGAGGATCCTTGAACCTGAAAGGAGGATCCTTGAACCTGGAAGGGTCCTAGACCCTGGGAGGATCCTTGAACCTGGAAGGGTCCCAGACCCTGGGAGGATCCTTGACCCTGAGATGAGGATCCTTGAACCGTCTGTGCTCCCACATATCCTCCGGAATTGAAGAAGGATCCCTGATACTGAGACGATGATCCTAAAGGCTGAAAGCAGGATCCTTGAGCTTGTGTTATTGCTGATGATCCAAAACGCATTCCCAATGATCCACCTTGAAACTGGACATCAGCTGGAGCAGAGTGTTGGGTAGTTATGACTGGAGTGTCGAAATTCAGTGATCTAGGCACTAATGGAGAGTGATCCTCCGCTGATCTCTTCAATTTTTTGATGTCATCAATCTCTCGAAGGATCCTGTCATTAGTTTTGTCCTGCTGCTGCATGTAATCCCTCATCTGCAAAATCAAAGAATAAAGATCACTATTAGAAGGACTAGAAGAAACGGCAGAAGTTGGTGGTTTTGAGAAAACGGGGCTTTGTTTCTTCGCAGCATTTTCAGCATTCTTATGGGATCCAAAAGGTGGTGGAGGCAAAGGTGGAATGCCCTATGAAGAAGTGACTCTCGGCATAGAGCTTGAAGTGTTCTTCGCTGAAGAAGCCATATGGTTGAAGGTGGTGAACCGAAATGATCACAATGAACAAAATTTCTCATAAATGAAGCACCAATTGCCCCACAGTGGGCGCCAAACTGTTTTGGTGAAAAATCAGACTAGGATAATGTAACCAAATCTTCTTTTGTGAGGTGTGATGCTTGAATCAATGAACAAACGTATGAACAACTTGTAAGTGAAATGAACAAGCGACGCAAGGATTTATACGAGGAAAAAGCCCTTGATCAAGAGTTGATCTCCGGCATAAAAAACCTCGGGTGATGGAAACTACCGATCACCAACTATATTAAATAAGTAAAGTTTATAAATCGGGATGATAACAAGCTTGTCACAAGGATCACTAGTGTGCAATGTGTGTGTAATCGCCAATAAGTAGCAGAGAGCTTTCAAGAGTGTGTGTTTGCTAATCGTTCTTACTATCAAGACTTGTTATCCCCTTTTAAAAATAGAAATAAGCTAAGTAACAAACAACCCGCAAATTGTGCAAGCTACCCACGACTTCCATAACGGTCATTCCAGCTATGCACGTGCAGAATATTAAAGCATATTCCCCAGGAATATCGGCAAGACCAAGTCCCACTCGTTCATTCCTGCAAAACAACTTTAAATATAATGGAAACAACCGTTAGCGTTAGGATAACAATGAGGATCCTGGATCCTTAAATCCGCAACGTCTTCTGAGGATCCTTAACTCAAACATAATTGAGGATCCGTGATCCTGGCTGCACTTGTGGATCTGTGATCCTTAGGTATTGAAAATCTATCCCTAACAGTGATCCTGAAGGAAATGCTAAAAACTTGGTTCAAGACTTGGATACCATAGAAGAACTCAGGGATTTGGCAAGGATAAGACTGGCCAGTTATCAGCAAAGGATGGCTGGAGCTTATAACAAGAATGTCAGGATCAGAAAATTTCAAGTTGGTGATATGGTGTTAAGGAAGACATTCCAAAATACCACAAATTCTGCTGATGGCAAGTTAGCACCAAAGTGGGAAGGCCCCTATCTTATTGAACCAAAGTGGGAAGGCCCCTATCCATTAAGGATCCTCAGAGGATAGGTGATCCTCAGTCTGGTAATGATCTGATTCGAATCCTTTAATTTATTTTACCATAAGGAGAAGGATCCTGGATCCTTTATCCCTTTTTCACTAAGTTCTGAGTTTTGCAGAAGATTGATGTATCCTTGACAAAGGATCAAGTATCCATAGAAGTCTCCTAAGTTTTTTGGGCTTGTTACCAGTTTTTTGGGCTTGTCCCCAGTTTTTTGGGCTTGTCCCCAGTTTTTTTGGGCTTGTCCCCAGCTGTTGGGTTTATCCCCAGTTTATTGGGCCTGTCCCCAGCTTCGCCAGTAGTGCACAGTGATCCTGGTGCAGTTCAAGGCAATGGGACTAGTACCCGCTTTAGGGGCTGATAATTTCATTGTACTGGCTGTATTCAGGATCCTACGTATAATGGTAGACGTACCATACATCTGTTCCTAAGGTTTCTAACATTTTCACGTTAGCTAAGGTTTTGACATTTTCATGTCACTAACTTTGGATAGTCGCCAGTGAGGGCCATACTCCAGTTTACACAAGATCCTTTGGGCTTGTCCCAAGTTTTTTGGGCTTGTCCCCAGTTTATTGGGCTTCTCCCTAGATTGTTGGGCTTGTCCTCAGTTACTAACTCTTCTTTTATATTGGCTTAGTCCCAAGTTATGTTATGTTTCAGGTTTCCAAACCTAAATAGTTAAGGATCCTGGATCCTAACCTTATACTAAGGTTTGTCTTTTGGTTATCTTGATTATAAGTGTTAATAATTTAGGATCCTAACTTGGATTCTCAGGTATGATCCTTATTTACCTTGACTTTATTCTTGATTTATTTAAGTTACCCTTATTCTTTGACAACAGGATATGTGATCCTAAAATTATGCCACTTTTTGAACTTTTCGATTATAGGATATTTGATCCTTGATCATATCTTAAACTTTTTTACATAATCTGATATATTTATGTTCTTTACTTGTAAATTCAAAGAAATTGTACCATAACAGTTGAAAGGTAAATATTCACAGAAATAATAACACAAGATAAGCCAAAAGATTAAAACTTTTATTTATTTAGCAAAAGAGTAACCCTTCAAAGGTTGTCAAAATTACCTACCCCAAGCATCTACCAGCAATACGTGGCCCGTCCGCTGGGGTAGGTAAAGGGTGTCCATGATAATAAGTTCTAAGTGATGCAGGAATAGAAAGACGGCAGGATAACAATGGCTTCATCCCCCAAACAGAGGATCCCTCCACCAATTATCATCCTACCTATTGTTCGAAGGATAAGTGATCCTTAAACCTAAAGCTATTGTTTCAGTACAGACCATTGTTTTAAAAACACCAACAACCAAAAAACATGAAACCATAAAAAATGGGCTCCGGCCACGTCTAGAAATTTCCATCATCGCCCATTTGTGCAGCCTAGACCTTCGCTGCGTCATCCCCACCAGCTGCTCCTTCTGCTTGATCCTTTAGCCCACTGCCACCAGCCTCGATTGCCAGAATCTCCTCAGCCTCTTCCTCATCATCCAGCTCCGCAAGCTTCTTCTTCCAGGCCTCTTGCTCCCAGGCAGTCCTGTCAAAGTTAGGATCCTCAGCCTCCTTTGCCATTTGAAGCTTGATCTTGAGCATGGCGATTGTAGCAGAAAGCTTGGCACCCTCCATCACTTCCACCTTCTCCTGATCAGCTGTAATTTGGGCCAGGACCAGCTCCCTCTTCGCCAGGTTGACATCATTCTCGAGAGAGGAAATTTTTTGATCCTTTGCCAAGAACAGCTTCTAGAAGTCCAAGTGCTTTTGCTCAGTCTCTTCAGCTTGCGAATCCAGCAGCATGTGGATCTCAGCGAATTTCTGCAAAAAAGGAAACACATATCAGGATCCGTTATCCCTGGTATGGGAAGATCAGACTTAAGGATCCGGGATCCTTACCTCAGAGACGTATTCTTCGAACTGGTGTTGGATGAGAGGCAGGCCTTCAAGAGCTTCAGCAGCTTTCCTTTTCTTGGCATCTTTGCCACATGTGCTCATGCTTTTTGGGTTTGGAACGCTGGGGCTGGCAGCAAGTTGCTTCTTGATGGATTTTTAGGCAGCAAACGCATCAAGGTCGCTGACACTGAACCTAGAGGCAGACCTTGAGGATTTTCCAGCGCCTACAAATGCAAAACACAGATAAGTATCCTTATTCTACATCTATTTAAATATTTAATCATACATAAATGTGAATACTTACTTGACATAGTGAAGGAACTAGAGGATACTTCTTGTGAATCCCTTGCTTTGGTTTGAAACGTTCTAACAGCAGGGTCAAGGCTCCAAAAGGCAGCAACCCTTTCTTTTGTTGCAGGTGTTTCTTGGATGAAAGAGAGTGAAATAGCTGCAAAAACAGAAAAAAGGATCAGTTATCCTTAAAAAAGAAAGAATTCCTATTATGATCCTTGCCTAAGGATCCCATATCCTACCATGGGTGATCCACTTTTTAGGAAGGTTTTTCCCATCTATGATTGAATCCCTCCTCACAAAGAAGAAATGGCTCTTCCAGTAGGTGTCGTTTTTAGTGGTTTTGAGGATTGGATGAGGATCACCAGGTTTGTGTTTGAACAGAAAGCGGTGTGAACCATGGCTAACCAGGTTATACAATTGACTCAGCTCAGACATCCATATTTCTATGCTCTCCTGCTCAATGATGTTCTCTATGGTATAAAGAACTCTCCACATCATTGGCATGGCTTGAATGTAGCACATGCCTGTGAGTGCGAAGAAAGATTGTGTGAAGGCAGGGAAAGGATAATAGAATCCTATCAGAAAAGGGGTAGCCGGAAAAGAAACCCAAGTGTCGGAGATGCAATCACTCTTCATCGAAGAGTCAAAGGATCGAAAAACAGTTTCTGCTGGAAAACAATGGTGAATCCGGTCAATCTCTGGATCAGTGAAGCTGCAGAGCTCCAATGAAGGATTTTTGGTAACGCCTTGGCTCTTCAGGGGACTATCCTTTTTAGGATCCTTGGCAGGAGAGGATCGTAGCTTCATTGTGGTTTCGATATTTTGAAGGAACAGAAGAACAGAATAAGAAAATGTAGAGAGAAGGAAGAAGAGAGATACATGTTCAATCTCTGGATGACGATTTAAAGGAGAGTAACGATCGAATTTAAATGCAATTTGATCCTTATCTCTAACCTATATATAATGATGATTCTGCAGGTAGTCTTATCGCTGACGTAATATTTGTAACGGCTAGTCTGATTACAACAGCTAGTTTCTCACCAACCAAGTTGTTCCGGATTGAACAGAAAATATGACTCATCAAGTTGTATTTTAATCCTCATATTTTGGGGCAATTGTTAGGGATGGATTTTCTAAACCTATGGATCACGGATCCTCAAGTGCAGCCAGGATCACGGATCCTCAGTTCTTTTTGAATTAAGGATCCTTAGAAGACGTTGCAGGTTTAAGGATTGAGGATCCTCATTATTATCCTAACACTAACGGTTGTTTCCACTATGTTTGAATTCGTTTTACAAGAGTATTCGAATGGGACTTGGTCTTGCCGAGATCCTAGGGGAATATGCTCCATTATTCTACATGTGCATGGCTTGTATGACCGTTATGGAAGTCGTGGGAAGCTAGCATGAATTGCGGATTGTTTGTTAATTAGATTAATTCCATTTTTAAAAGGGGATAACAAGCTTGATAGTTAGAACAATTAGCAACACACACACTCTCGAGAACTCTCTACAACTTATTGGCGATTACACACATTTTGCACACTAGTGATCCTTGTAACAAGCTTGTTATCATCCCGATTTGTAACCTTTACTTGTTTAATATAGATGGTGATCGGTAGTTTCCATCACCCGAGGTTTTTTGTGCCGGAGATCATATCTTGATCAAGGGCTTTTTCCTCATATAAATCCTTGTGTCACACATTCGTTTCATTCATAGCTTGTTCATACATTTGCCATTTAATTCAAGCATCACACCTCACAAAATCGGATTTGGTTGTATAATCCTTGTGTGATTTTTGACCAAAACACCGCTTGGTATGATTTTTTACAATACTCAATGACAAACACAAATAGTATAACATCAATAAGGCTAATTTTCTTATACAACTATGGTTTTCATGCAGAGAATGCCTGCTGATGTTGTAAGAATTAGAGGATTCAAAAATAAAGTGCATGAGTTAAAAGTGATGAACTTGAATGGAAAAACAATAGATATGAATCTTAGGCAGCAGAAGAATGGAAATGCTGTAGGGTATGCTATCGAAGGTTGGCCGATGTTCATGAAGGAGAATGGCCTTCATTTCGGTGACACATTGCATTTCACATTTGTATGTTCAGGAAATCTCCTGATCTTATCAAAGGTGGATCCGGTTAATGCAGGTTAACACATAATCTATAACCTAATGCTTCAGGTGTTTGTGTAGACTAAATGATGACTGCTTTTTGCTACTATTAGATGTCTACTTCTTTTTTGGGACATGCAAGTACTGTTAACCATGTTTTTTTTCCTTCCTTGGTAGTTTAAGCTTAAAAACTATTAGTGGTATATCTTATATGATACCATATTTTGGAATGTACGTAACGTTGGTATCTTTTATAAATGGTTGTTGATTATCAATGTTCAAATATATATATTTACAAATTAAGTTGTGGTTATTTATATGTCATTCAGATTGTTTACATAATTTGTAAGTAACCAAAGAACCTGAAGTAAAATTTAAAAATCAATATCGGAAAATAAATTTCAATAAGACTTATAAAGTTGGATATTAATATAAAAATAATGATTATATAAATCAAACTATAAATTTGATAATATGTCTTTGTAAACTACATTTGTAGTTTTATTAGTAACGTCCCCATCATTGTATACTATTAACATCCTTAAACCTTACATTCTTTTGACTCTTCAAAGTGCAACATATAGTTGTACGTGTGTGAAAACAGGATGTTTTAGAAACAAACCAACATTCGATAGCGAATGTCCCTTGGTTGTGTTTATAGTAATTGCGGATAATATTCGAATATAATGTAAAAAAAATCTTCATATTTAAATATCTAGTATATTAAAAAGAATCTGAAATTCAAAATTACATCATAAGTTACCAAATATCTCCTTGTAAACCACGTTCGATATCTGCTTCGAAGGTTTACCATCAGCATCAAACGCTAAAATTTTGACACCTTCTCTCGTCTTAACTCTCGATAAAGCGACGTATAACTGACCATGACTAAAAACAGGATCCTTTAAATATAGCCCAACTCTGGATAAAGACTGCCCTTGACTTTTGTTAATCGTCATAGCAAAACAAACTGATAACGGAAATTGCCTTGTTTGAAATTGAAAAGGTATCTTCTTGTCAGAAGGAATCATAGAAATCCTTGGAATATAAACTCTAGTGCCAATATTCCCGCCTGATATTACTTCAGCTTCAATAACTCATTTACCGAGAAAGGTTATTTGAAGTCTAGTTCCATTACATAGCACATTCTGTTGATCAATGTTTCGAAGAAGCATTACAGGAACACCAACTTTAAGAACCAACCTATGATTAGGTAAACCGGCTATTTTGAGAGCATTCAAATTATCAGCAGAATACAGATCTTGTTGGAAAGAATCAAGCACTTGCTCAGTTTGACAGATATTGTCAGAGCTCAAATACTCTTTTTCTTCACCCGGAAATAACGAAAGTAAACGATCATTAATTTCATGAACCACTTCATTCTTTGGTGCTAAAATTGCTCTCTCAGAAAAGAATCCAGGATTTTTGTAATTTTCTAAAATTGAAGGATAAACAAAGTCGATTAAACTTTGTATTGGATCGTCTGAATCGGTGATTGCTAAGTCTTCTTGTATATCTATAAGTGCTTCACCATCATTTTCTGAACCAACGTTTCCTTCACCAATATCAAGTAGCCATCTTGCAAATTTCTCAATAGACTCAATGTTAGATGTTTGAGCTCCAATGGTCAACCTCATGTTTTTTTGTTAATTTTAAAACCTTGCATTCTGACCATATATATGAAGAACTCAAAGAAGCATTAGCAATTTGTTGTCTGGTACCATTAGGAATGACCGGGAGGATCTGTCTAAAGTCCCCACCAAAAATAATAACTTTACCCCAAAATGGTAGTTCAGAATGGTTACCCATAGAAGACGATAAAACGTATTTCATTGTTCGATCTAGTGCCTCAAAAACATGCTTGTGGACCATAGGGGCTTCGTCCCATATAATCAACTTTGCCTCTTTTAGTAGGTTAGCAACGTCATCGTTTGGCTTAATGTGGCACATGGAGTCTTCTGTTAAGTTTATGGGGATTTTAAACCTAGAATGTGCTGTCCTTCCTCTAGATAGTAATAACGACGCAATACCACTCGACGCAACATTCAAAACAATCTGCCCTTTAGATCTAATTGCAGAAGCCAATGTCTTCCACAAAAAAAAGTCTTCCCAGTTCCACAATAACCATATACAAAAAACAACCCTCCAGTTTGGCTATCGAGTGCATGCATAATTTCATTAAAAGCGTTCGACTGCTCTTTAGTTAGACATTCTTTCATTCGACAAAACTCAGTTTGCAACTCATTTATGTCTTGCGATAATTCATCATTGATTAGACGATTGGTAACTTGACGTAAAGAGTCGTGATCAGGATAAGGCATCGTTGTAAACTTACTTAAGGTTGAACCATTGGAAATTAAATAATTCTCAATTTCGAACAAAATCAGATTCTTCAGTTGATCTTCAGGAAGCGTTAGATCTAACAAAAAGTACAAAAAAACATTGAAAAATTAGCAAAAAAGAAACATATATAATAATGTAAAACATATAAGTGACAAAAGTAAATTAGTCATTTACAAGGGATACGTGTCTCTTTTCGACGTTTGTATAGAATATCATCTCCTAATAAATGCCAAGTTTTATCCCAAACAAATTCAGGTCGTGATACAGTATTTGTTAAAAGCATTGTGGAAAATAATGCTCTTAAATACCGACAATGACCATCAAAACTTGCTTCTTTAATTGCTTCAACATATTCGTTGTCATCATCTAGAAGACCCATCGCATAGCATGCGTCTTTAAAAGTGGGGAATAACTCTCCATTAACTGTTCGAATATCTTCAAATGATTTAGGACCTATAACTTTATTTAGGAGAATTCTTAAATAATAAGGTTCACCGGAAGCAACTGAAACGGAATGAATTCTACCAACAGTTTTATACCTTTTGCGTATTTGCCAACATCTATCATTTACATTCCAAACAAACTTTGATGGGAACTCCACATAAGTCAATTTCGATGCTTCCTCATTACGTTGATTTAAATCAAACCATTTCAAGAACATCGAAGAAGCAACAGATGATTTGCTCAAGACATCTTCAATATCATCATCTGCCCCATATACAACATTATGTTGACCAGGTAAATGAAAAAGGAGGCCTCATTACAGCAGGAAATCTATAATGCACTTCGTTTGAGAAAATTCTCCAAGAAGCTTCACAAGCAGATATGTATCTACAATCATAGTATTCTTTTATTTCATCTTTTTTTTTATTGCTAGAACCATCTCCTTCACTAAACACAACGACAGTAGCCCGGTCAGGTCCTTTGTTAATGTACTTGAAAAGATACTTTATGGAGCCTGCTTGGTTACACCATTCAACATTAATGTGAGCTTGGTATCTTTTTAATAGACCTTTGTTATACGGTACAACACTTCGGTTGTCTAACTGAACACCTTTCTTCATAACAGTATGCCCATAATCTCTTCTTCGATAAATCAGAAAACCACTTGAGTCAATAATAGTTTGAGCAGAAAACTTTTTTGAAAATCGTTTAGAACATCTCTTGTCAACCATGCAAGGACAACTCAAGTTAGCATTCCCACAAGGACCATGAATCATATACTCCGACACAAGTGAGTATAATTGAGGGTCTTCAGATTTTTCTGGAATTTCAGCTGAAATAAAAGGATCTATGTGATCTACGGTGGGAAGTTTATGATTGACTTTCATGAATAAACAAATGTGTGCATGAGGTAGGCCACGTTTTTTGAAATTCAACGGTATAAACAACTGCATAAGTTGAAAAGTTTATGTGTTAGTAATATAACATATCAAATTTGTGTACACTTAAAAAAATGTGATAAAATAATCAAACATAAAATAAATACCTGCATTCATTTCACCAAAAAAATTGTTATCCTTTAGATCTTTAATCATTGAATCCATCTTCATCTTGAACAATCGACATAATATATCTGGCCTGTCTTCTAGTTTAGTTGAAGTATCTTTAAGAAATCTTGAAATTTCCGGCCATTTTGGATTGCATGTAATGGTTATGAAAAAATATGGGTATCCAAACCACTTACATAAAGCCATAGCATCAAGGTAGTTTTGTTGCATGAACCGAGCCCCTCCAGTAAAGGAAGAAGGTAAAATGACCTTTTGACCAGTGTTCGATAAATTTTCTTTACCTGTATCCTTATACTTTTGTAAATTTTCAAATGACTCAGATCGTAGATTCTTCTGCTTACCACATATGAAATTGAGCCTTTCGCTTTCAATCATAGTGTAAGCGTCAACCAAAAACTGTTGCAATAGTCTTCTTCCGTTTAAAACCAAAAAATAACCACTAATTCGATCCTGTATTCGATATGCAAAGAATTCCCGCATTGTGCATTTTGGTCGTATTTTTTTTGGTTGTTACACCATCCCTATGAGGAATGTCGATCCTATATCCATCATCACCAAACGGGAAAAGAATGGGATATTGAAGTGCAAGGTAGGATGGATGTATGTCACTAATACGTTTAAGCATACCAGATTCAGTTTCAACTACAATGTCACGACGATCAACAGAAGCATCTAAATCGTCGACAATCAACGCAACAACTTTAGTAGTGGATGGTAGATTATAAGTTCTACCATCTTTCTCTCTCTTGTAAATAAGTCAGAGCTTAAGGTTTGCTTCAGGATTTTCATGAAAATGGTTTCGTACCATTCAGTAAGATTTAACCAACTCGTTATGGGAATCTAAAAAATCTCTAAGGTATTCAATAATTTCAACGTCCAACTCCTATTCACATGAAGTTACATGTTTCCTGTTATCAATGTCATAAAAAAACAACTGACTATATTTACATAAATGTAATAAGCTAAAAAAAATAAAGGCAAGGGAATGAATACGTTTACCCCAATACACTCTGTCTGTTAGATATCTCGTTCTCAGTATCATATATGTATAGTTGAGAAAACTTAGCTTGCTTGCCATTAGCTGGTCTAAGACTACCTAAGCTATGAAAATTTTGACCACTAATTCGGTATATGAATGGGGCATTTCCCTTTTTTATTTTGGAATCAACCTTTCCACCTATTAATGTAAAAGAGAACATACAATTATAGTGTCGGATATTCTTTAAGAAGAACCTGCTTTTATGATCGGACATGTGGAACAACTTTTGATATGATGGATTAGCATCCTTTAAATCTGGTAGCTCAACTTTCCCATATCCACAACATAAACCATAACATAGCTTTTCCATTGTCAATCAACCTTTACCACCTTCGGACGTCCATAACTTGGCATGACAAATCTAACAGATAACAACTTGATCACCATGATCTATGTACTCTGTATAAATATAAATGTATATTATTAAAAATAATAAGTATTTGTATTTTAAAGCGTCTATTAAATAATACAAAAAGTATACAAGATGATATTCCTTTATAAGGATCTGGAACAAAAAGTTCAGCATCGCCGGGATCAACCAAATCCAAATTTTGCATAACTACTGGGGATATATCACGTGCCTTGTGCTTCAATTTGCGCTTACCGGCTGATAACTTACTAAGTGATGTTCTGTTAGATGTTGTAGATGAATTCGTAGTTGTCACGATACTTGAGTTAAAAGTATATACACCAGGGGTAGATAAGGACACGTCGTTATTATGCAAATTATCAATAGCTGGAGAATATATTAAAAGGAAAATAAGAATTATAGCCTAATTACTAATGGATAAAATCCATAACAAACAAATATATTACGTTTTTTTTTTTGAAAAATGACTTTCATTAAAACCCAAAACCCCGGACAAACTATCACCAAGACGGAGATAGAAGCCGAAAGCCACAAGAACAAATGCAATTACAGTACATCAAAGATACTCCATCTATCCCACTCTACAACATCTCCTTTAAATATATGCTTATACCACAGAAAACCTATAGCCTTGACGTCCGAGATCAAATCCACCACATGCGATTCCTTGCCATTGAAAATTTTCTTGTTTCTAGCTTTCCAAAGCCGCCAACACGCAAGAGTAACTAACCCATGTATAATCTCTTTCTTGTTCCCAGACGCATCACACAGCTCGTGCAACTTTACCAAGTCTTGAACCTGAAACGCATATATATCTAGAATTAAAAACCAATTGGATAAGCCGTTCCACACCCCAGCTGAAATCACACAACCTGTAAGAATGTGCTCCATCGTTTCTTCTTTGTAATCACACCAAATGCAAAAACTGTTAGCCACTTGAATGCCACGCCTAGCCAAAGCTACTCTGGTAGGCAATCTATCCAAACACGCCCGCCACATGAAAATATTACATTTAATCGGAAGCCACTTACTCCATTTAAAAACAAGAGTATCATCATCCACCGTCGAACCCGCCATCCACTTTTTAACCGACGAAACCGTAAACCCAACATTCCTCCGGTCAGACCATTCCCACTTATCTTGTCTATCCTCCATAACTACCCCATGTAACAATTGTTCCAACTGTTGCCTGCTTTGGTTTTCTTCGGCAGAACAAGGGAGCCGGCTCCACTCCCAATTGATAATATGCACAATACCATCTACCTTAAGCCGATGCTGAATGCAAACCTTCTTGTTCTTTTCCAGCAAAAACAAAGACGGGAAATTATCCTTCAATGGTTCCGAACAAAGCCAAGAATCTAAACAAAACCGGATTTGACTACCATTCCCAACGACACCTCGAAGCACAACATTTAACCCAAAACCATCAACCTTTAGCTTATTCCAACAATTCACATGAGTCTTCCACACCCCTGTTAAAGCATTATTGACCGAAGCCAACCCCAAGACCGAGATGTTCCATGTATCGCAGTAATCACCTTTCTCCACATCGCTTCCTGCTCATTATAATATTGCCACAACCATTTACAATTCAACGCTAAGTTATTCAACTCCAATTTAGCAATACCCAGCCCTCCTTTTTCTATGGGCTTCGTAACCACCTCCCACGAAACCCACGACATCTTCCTAACATCATCGGACCCTCCCCATAAAAAGCGCCTAATCAAAACTTCAAGCACGTTTATTATCTTCCTCGGCACCTTAAATAAAGAGAAATAATAAGACGGAAGACAATCCAATACTGATTTAATTAACGTCACATGACCACCAATAGACGACGTATTGGCTTTCCACTTAGATAACATTTTCTTGAAAGTGTTAACTGATGGGTGGTCTGTAGAACAACCCTTAAAAGGTTTAATATAATGCACATTCCATGCTTATTAAGGCTAATTACTCGAACATTATAACCACTAGTTGTATGGATTTGCAGGTGTTAATATGCATAAGGAGTAGCTTTGTGAAGTCTAGTTGGATGTTGGATGTTCTGGGAGTCAAAGATTAGAAGAAGTCAAGAGTTGATGAAGAAATAAAGGAAAAAGGAAGAAAAAACCCGCTCAGCACCGTAACCTATGGTGAGGACCGTAGGTTACGGTCCCAACTCTTTCAAGAAACCACTGCCGTAAGGCAGTATACATTTGCCGTAAAGAGCTTTTGCTCGCCGTAAGCTACGGTGAGCGCCGTAGCTTACGGCGCTTATGTTGACTTGTTGACCTCACTGCCTGCCGTAAGCTACGGCAGGAGCTGTAGCTTACGGCGCCGTCCATTTCCAAAGCGTAACTTCTGCATTAAATGGCCAATTCAAGAGGATTTAGTGTGTCTTATCATATGTTTTCGGTTACTACTTGCTTGTGAATGAATTTTGGAGCATCTTGGGAGACTTTGAGCTTGAAGAACATTGGCTAATCTTAGTTTGATTGTGTTTTGATTTCCATAAACATTGAAAATTATATGTTGATGTTGATTCAATCCATGAGTGGCTAAGCATTTTGTGACTATCTTTGGTGGAAGGTTTGCAAGACATTTATGTTTATTTCCGTATTTCTAGAATAACAATCTTCTCTTTATTGAATTGCTTGTTATGGTGTGTGATTGTTTGTTAGTAAATTGTTAATCCTTATGTTGAACTAATTAGAAACCATACGTTCTTGGTGTCGTTGGCAATCGAGATATCATGGGTATAGTTAGGCTTGGGTAAGGGTTGATTGATCATCGGGTAACAACCTCACGTTCTAGGAATCTGAGTACTTAGTTCCCTTTCATCACTGCAATTGATAACATATGAACTATGTCTATGTAGTTCTTTCTAGTGGAATATTAGCCTAAGTGTCAAAGCAAACCGGAAACTAAAGATGGTTACTTGTCTATAAAATTTTTTACAACCAAAACTTTTCTCTTGCAATTTAATTAGTTAAATTTAGTTTTAAAACCAATTCAATCAAATCACTCTTGAATTTTACTTTAATTGCAATTAGTTTAATTTTAGTCAAGTTAGATACACTTTCAAACAACACATTTTCCACAAACTCCCTGTGTTCGATACCCACTTACTGCTAGCTAATTAGTTATATTTGGATTAAATTTGATTGAGACTTCGACCTCACGTCAAATTTTGGCGCCGTTGCCGGGGAGTAGTGCGCAACATGTGTTATTTTTGATCCTTTTTAGTTTGTTATTTTTCTGGTTTACGCTGGGTGTGTTAGTGTGCAGGTATTTACAGGTGCATGCGTACTAGGAGCTCTCACAAGCTTTCACCATTGGCATTTGATCCGGAAATTGAGCGAACATTAAGAGGAAACATAATTTTGCTAAGAGAAAACATAATCAGTGGTTCACCAACAACACCAACTACACCAATCACACCAATTCGATACATGGATCCACCACCACCACCACCCACTATGGGTGAACTTATACCACCTTTCATATCATCATCCACTCAACCTTCACCAAACACTACCATGCCAAACACCACTACCGACCTTATTCAACCTCATGACGTTACACCAACTAACACCACCCTACCCATTACCACTCAAGAAGAACCTACACTCACTTTTAATCCTTCTACTACAATTCCACCATTTTCCCATTTCCTTCCAGGTGCGGGTCAATCATCTTCAACCTACTCAATAGCACCAAACTCAACCATTGTCCATGCTACTTCTACATTTAGACCATCGGACCAGTCGGGTTTTCAATATTCGACTCTTCCATTTGGGCAATCTTCGGGTATAGGGGGATATGGATATGAAGAAGGATATGAAGATTTTGAGGGTTATGAGGTAGAAGGATATGCATATGGGGGTGATGAAGAACAAGGAGAACTTACTTACGTGCAAGGGAAAACTCAAAGAATGCCAAGTGTTGGTGGGTTTCAACAACAACAAACCATACCACAACACATTCAGCCAAGGCCACAAGGGCCACAATTGCAACGTCCTATACCATTGCAACAAGTTCGTCCGCAAAACGTGCAACCTCAATTTCAAAGGCCGATTCAACACCCACCGATGCCACAACAACAATTTCAACCACATGTACCACAAGGGCCTATGCAAAGGCCAATGGGTCCTATTCGTCCAAGGGGTCGGTTGGGTGTACCAAGAAGACATCTTAGAGAACATGCGAGGGGCATTGAAGCGCATTTTAGGCCGATAATTACTCACAATCCTTCACCGGTAGTTATTCCTCACAATAATCAAGGGAGGGCGTTCGAAGTGAGAACCAATTCATTGCAAAGTTTGCCGAAGTATAAGGGTCTAGCAACGGAGTAGCCTTATTTTCACTTGGAAGCTTATGACTCGATTTGCAACACTCTTGGGAGTCAAGGTTTTTCGGCCGATGATGTCTAGTTGGTATTATTTCAATTTTCTCTAGAAGACAAGGCAAAGAAGTGGTTCTACACATTACCTTCGGCATCTATTTACACATGGGCGGAAATGCAACAAATTTTCTTGGATGAATTTTATACTGCTCAAAAGACCAATGATGCTAGGAAGGGGTTGAGGAGTTTTCAACAACAACAAGGTGAAATGTTTCAAGAAGCCTTTGAGCGTTTCAACATGATGATCAAGAATTGCCCTCACCATGGGATTGAACTTTGGGAATTAATGAATGCTTTCCATGAGGGGTTGAGTGCCGAAGATGCTCGTGATCTAATGTCCATTACCAATGGCTCTTTTGGTATGAACAACGAGCAAGATGATTGGGAGTTTTTGGAGCAAATGGCAATTACATCAAAAAGAAAAGCTCAAGCATCTAGGAGAGCACGACCGACCATTACCCGAACCCAAGTCCATGCGGTAGACGATGGTAATACTCAAACCTCTAACCAAATTTATGATGTTTGTGCTATTTGCAATGAAATAGGACATGCGGCTGAAAATTGCTAAGGAGGTGAGGGGCAATATGAAGAGGTGCATGCGGTGCAAGGTCAAGGAGGGGGTGGTAGAAACTTCAATATGAATTCTAACACTTACCACCCCGGGTTGAGAAACCACCCAAATTTTTGATACGGGAATCCCTCAAATCAAGCCAACCCGAATTTTCAAGGAAGTCAAGGTAACTTTGGTTCGCGCCAACCTTATAACAATCAAAGTGGATATCGAGGTGGGAACAATCAAGGGTATCAAAGGCAATATCAAACGGGTCAAGAGCAAGGGGGGTCTTCGGGTGGAAACGAGATGATGGAAATGTTAAAAAGCATGTAAGCGGAGATGCAAAAGAGAAATCAAATGGATGATGCGCGTATACAAAAGGATGAAGCCCGTGGCAAAGCAATTCAAACTTTGACCACCCAAATGGGTCAAATCGTAACCGAAGTGGGGGACTTGAAGAAAACTAAAGTCAATTACCAAGCGACACTAAGGTAAACCCGTCTCATAATACTTCTAGAGGTAACAATGTTAACATTCATCATGTAAGTGTTTTGAGAAGTGGGAAATAGTATAAAACCAATCCTTCACCGGATTTGGTTGATGGGGTGGTTGAAGACATAACGGGTCAAGAAAGTGAGGAAGAAAATGAAACACCCATGATTTCTTCTAAAAAACCCAATTTTGAAAAACCGGTTATTAATAAAGAAGTAGAAATAAAAATGAGGAAGGGGGATCTAGTCAAGTACCATTTCCCTCGGCTTTATTAGATCTGGGTAAGAAAAAATTTATTTCAAAACGGGGTCCTCAAAAGGAAGAAATGTGGGAGGTTTTTAAACAAGTTAAAATCAATCTTCCTTTACTTGAAGCAATAAAACAGGTACCCGCTTATGCCAAGTTTTTGAAAGAGTTGTGTACCCAAAAGAGGCAACAAAAAGTGCCTAAATTGGTTGACTTGATGGAGCGGGTAAGCGCGGTCTTGAAAGGAGATCTCCCTCCTAAGCTACAAGATCCAGGAACGCCTCTTATAAACATTCAAGTAGGAAATTTTCAAACCGCAAGGGCGTTACTAGATCTTGGAGCCGGAGTAAGTATCTTACCGGGGGGTTATATGACCAATACGACTTTGGTCCATTGAAACGGGTTGAGACAACAGTAGTATTAGCCGATTTGTCTCATAAACTTCCTCGGGGTATTGTACGGGATGTGATAGTTAAAGTTGATGAGTTTTATTATCCCGTGGATTTTCTTGTGTTAGATTACTCATCCGCGGACCCAATTCAACAACAAAATGTTATTTTGGGTCGGCCATTTTTGAACACCGCACATGCCGTTATTGATTGTTGATATGGTATGGTCGACATGACATTCGGTAATAGAAAGATGAGATTAAATGTTTTTACTAACGGTGCTAACGTTTATGGTGATGAGTGTTTTCTAGCAGATTTCATAGATGGATACGACCCAAAGGAGTTCGAGGAGGAGATTTTGGGTTCGTGTGTTTGTGATGTATCTTTGTAGGTTCATGCATGTCAGTTAGAAATGGAAGAGAAGGAGCAAGAGGCTCTTGTGGCGAAAGAAGGAAGGCCGCCATGGACCCACCAAACGGAAACTTTACCGGTGGGAATCGATTCGGGTACAAAACCTTCATTGGAGTGTCCACCAAATGTGGAACTGAAAGAGCTACTGAAACATCTAAAGTATGCATTCTTGGGAGAGAATGACACCTTACCGGTGATCATTGCTTCTAATTTGGCGGTAGCTCAAGAAAAGGATTTGATACGGGTTTTGAAGGCTAATAAGGCGGCAATTGGATGGACGATAGCCGACGTGAAAGGTATTAGTCCATCCATTGTAATGCATAAAATCATTACAAGCGAAGATGCGAAGCCAAACCGTGAAACACAAAGAAGGTTGAATCCGAATTTGAGAGAAGTGGTTAAGAAAGAAGTGATCAAGTGGTTGGATGCGGGGATCATTTATTCCATCTCGAACAGTGCGTGGGTAAGTCCGACTCAGGTAGTACCTAAAAAGTCCGGCATCCAGGTAATAAAAGATGAACAAGGTGAGCAAATTGCCACCCGACCGGTCACCGGGTGGCGAGTTTGCATTGATTAGAGAAAATTAAACGCTGCTACCTCTAAAGACCATTTCCCGTTACCCTTCATTGACCAAATAATTGAAAAACTTTCGGGTCAAAAATACTATTGTTTTTTGGATGGGTACTCGGGTTATAACCAAATTGCTATTCACCCGGACGACCAACACAAAACCACATTTACATGTCCATATGGTACATTTGCTTTTCGGCGAATGCCATTTGGACTATGAAACGCCCCGGCCACATTTCAAAGATGTATGATGAGTATATTTTCAGACATGGTCGGGGAATCTCTTGAAGTGTTTATGGATGATTTTTCCATCTTTGGCCCAAGTTTCGATTCTTGTCTTGACGAGTTAGAAAAAGTTTTAAAAAGATATGTTGAGACAAACTTGGTGCTAAGTTGGGAAAAGAGCCATTTTATGGTTCAAGAGGGTATTGTGTTGGGACACGTAATATTGGATCGGGGAATGGAGGTAGACAAAGCAAAAATTCGGGTAATTTCATCTCTACCCCCACCAAAGAATGTTAAGGGGGTGAGATCATTTTTGGGACATGCGGGATTTTATAGACGATTCATTAAGGGTTTTAGTTGTCACACCCCGACCACGTAAAACAACAAAGCGTGGCGGAAACGTCGGGCGGTGTTGTAACAGAATTATCGTTTCATAACCATGGATACAAAAGTGTTTCGTTTTATTGATAATATTAAACATTAACATTGTTTTAACACATAACAAACAAGTTTTATATCGTCTATCATATATATTATGTCACTAAGGCCTCGTCCAGATCCTATGTGACGCATGCATCCTAGAACGTCAATCAAGCAACAATACCTGAAACATATGTAAAAACAAAGTCAGCAAAGAAATGCTGGCGAGTACATAGGTTTTATAAGAGTATCGGAATCATGGCTTGTTTTCATATATTGCAATACCTCGAAAACCTTGTTTTTAAAAAGTGTATAATATTGCAGTATGATTAACCAACTCAAATCAAGATGGTTATAATTTATAAAATTTCGTAGCCATGATTCTTAACCCAAAAGCTTTTTTGTTTTTAGAAAACCATCTTGTAAAACATCTCGTATAAACTCGTTAATAAAACTCGTATATTATTTCGAAAACATCGTTGAGTGACATCGTTTCAATATCGTTTACCCAAGTGAACTAAATAACACCACGGTATGTAATATGTTGAAAACACATATTTAAAAGAAGTACCAGCGGCGTATCTACCATGTTTTCACCACATTATAACCGTCCCGTTATCTAAACACTCGCCCAGAAGCCAATCGTTTACCCAAATCGTTTAACATCGTTTCCAAATCATTTCCAAATCGTTCCCAAATCGTTTCCAAATCGTTCCCAAATCGTTCCCAATCGTTTCTAAATCGTTCCCAAATCGTTTACTCATTTAGATCGTTTAAATCGTCCTCGTTTTAATTGTGAAAACTTATATATGGTCGTCTCGTTAATAACATTCAAACCTTTGTGACTCGTTCATCGTTCAACTCGTTCTTGCATTAACAAACCTCCAAAGGGTAAGTTAACAATCATCAGATTCAGTCGTTACCCACAACACCCACACATAACCATGGGTATAGTGCAATAACGGGATTTGTCGTTTCCTATGGTACCATAACCTAATACTGGTCGGCTTGATCAATGCTAATGAATGTCGTTCGTTATGTAACTACAACCAACAAGTTCGTTCACATTATCGAAATCGTTAATAGTTTAGTATAAATCGTTCTATTCGTTTTTGAAATCATCGTTTAAACCTTGAAAACATTTTTTACATATGAATCACCCCAAAACAATTGAAAGTTGTAAAATAAGGGAACTATGTACTCACATGTAGTGCAAGGTATCCTCAATCAATAGTACTTCAACAAACTCGAGTAAACCAGAGAAATCAAGTAGCACCTAGTAATCGAACTACTAGTTAAACAATAGACGCCTAAATCGGACGATAGGACAGAATGAGGTCTTGTAAACCAAATGAGTGTTGGAACTCATGTGATATGGTTTAACAAAGCCTACATCCTAAATTGAAACCTAACCTAAGTGCTTTCGACCCATTGTGACCCATTAAGGTAGCTTACACTACTTTAACGTGTCATGCGTGCAATGCGCATTTGAGACGTCTAACTAGTCCTATGACAAGTATTATATGCCAAAACATGTTTAATTATGTTACATAATTAGTTACGTGACAAAAGTTTGGGTTACATATGCTTAATTACCAATTACGCATGAAAAGGGTATTTTGGTAATTTACCTATAGCATATAAACTACTTATCATACAACTGCCTAAACTAGGTGACCATAAGGTATAACCTTGGAAGGTTATTCCCTATGCTACTATGGTCACTAAACATGTTTGGTCGGATCCTAATGATCGACCAAACGGGTCGTGTTCGAAAGTCTAAGCGGGTGTTTAGTCCGCTTGACTTACGACTCTACACAAGCACTAATCTAAAAAGTGACGAGCTAAACATGCTAGAACATGTTTAGTTAAGTTAGAAAACAGGTTTTGATATCAAAACAAACGGTTTTGATATCCTAGAGTAGTTTGGTTACAAAATACGCAAGAATACGTATTTTGGCCGAAACTACGACTCGTCACTGAGCCTAGAAAACGTGGTAATCAGTAGGTATAGTTACTAGGGACTATAACCATCGTGATTACACTCACGTTATGAAGTTCAAATGAACTTCAGATCGACCATAAACTGGTCAATGCAGAAAGTCAAACGCAGTTTGACTTTAACGCTAAAACGAAAGAAAAGAACGAAAGAATACTTACAGAAGGTCCCCGCAAGCTCTTGATCCGATTTACTCTCAGGTATGAAGCATAAACTTCAACTTAGAGAGCCAAAATCAGATTCAAGTGTGAGTTTGCAAGGAAATGAAGGTGGGTATTTATAGGAATTCAAGAACCGTTAAGATCGTTCATCGAAAACTGAGCTTTGATCTGGACCTTACATGTGTGCCCATGGTTTTCTAAAACCATGGGAGCCCCTAATAATGGACTAGGTTCATTGAATACCAGCCCATGGTTTTGCAAAACCATGGGTTAAAACCATCAACACTTCAAAATGGACTAGGTTCATTGAATCTGGTCAGAAATTTCAAAAATGGTCCTTGCACTTGTAAAACTTGATTTTTTGCACTTTTAAGCCCCGTTAACCCCATTTCAAGGCTCTAAAATAAAGTTAAAGTATAGGGAACTCAAAACATGCTCAAAAATATCTCGGATGTCGGTTCGTTTGGTCGTACGGTTTCGTTATTCGCTTAATTATGACGGAAGTCGTAACGAACGCAAAAATGATCCAAATTAAGCGACGAATGGAATATTCTTATGCCAAACACTAAAATAAAATATTTTAATGCTTACATAAATTTTTGGAGGTCTGGATGTATTCAGAACGTAAGTTATGCGCGAAAATGCAAACTTATGCACTTTTTGACGCTTTTAGTCCCTGAATGAGCATAAAGTTTATTTTAGCACACCGAACCCCTCAAAGCCTATTTCTAAGATATGTAAAGGTTATTTAGGGTATGTTTAACTTATGATCAAATTTTGGAATGTTCGTTATTATACAAATCGGCATAGTTTCGCAGTTTGACACAAATAGTCCATGCGATCGAACAAAGTTGATTTCAACACACCAAACCATTCAAAACTTATTTCTAAGTTATGTGGAGGTTATTTAAGGTATGTTAAGCCTATATCACTATTCCGGAGTGTTTGTCGCATTATACTGACTGCGTTTACGCACCAGTTTGCGTATAACCTTCCAGAACGAGATTTAAAGCTTGCAATCAGAATCGAATCGTATTGAAAAATCACCAAACACAAATACACACATAGAAACACCAAAACACATATAATAACACCAAAGCACATTGTTTTTATTAATAACAATCATTTTTTTACTTCGTACATCGATTATAGAACACAGTTGTCACAGTCTCCCCTACTTCAGGAAATTTCGTCTCGAAATTTTAACTAGAGGAAGCTTGTGAAAACAAATGCGGATATTTCATCTTCATCTGGTCCTCACGTTCCCAAGTAAACTCTGGGCCACGTTTGGATTCCCAGCGAACTTTGACCAATCGAATCCGTTTGTTCTTCAACTGTTTGAAAGCACGGTCCACGATCTCCACGGGTTTCTCGACAAAGTGCATTGTTTCATCGATTCGAATCTCGTCGAGAGGAATGTGTAGATCAGCGTCAGCTAAACACTTCCGCAGATTGGACACGTGAAAAGTCGGGTGAATATTTCCAAGCTCTGGAGGTAGCTCTAGACGATAGGCAACCTTTCCAATTCTTTCCACAATCTTAAATGGTCCCACATATCGAGGTGCAAGTTTTCCTTTCTTTCCAAATCTCACGACTCCCTTCCAAGGTGAAACCTTGAGTAGGACACGATCTCCGACTTGAAATTCTAAGGGCTTGCGTCCCATATCCGCATAACTCTTTTGACGGTTTCGAGCTGTCACAAGATTATCGCGGATCTTCTTGATTTTGTCTGTTGTTTCCAGAACGAGCTCAGGTCCAGTAAGCTGAGCTTCACCGGTTTCATTCCAACAGACAGGTGAACGACATTTTCGACCGTAGAGAGCTTCGAATGGTGCCATTTTAATGCTAGTGTGATAACTATTGTTGTAAGAGAACTCGATCAGTGGCAGATGAGAATCCCAATTACCACCAAAGTCTATCATGCATGCTCTAAGCATATCCTCCAAAGTTTGAATCGTTCTCTCAGATTGACCATCTGTTTGGGGATAATAAGCAGTGCTTAGATTCAGTTGGGTTCCCAAAGCAGATTGCATGGCCTTCCAGAAATGAGATGAAAATCGAGCATCACGATCAGAGATGATATCCAAGGGCACACCGTGTCGTGTCACAATCTCATCAACATAAATCTTTGCAAGTTTATCAGCAGATACATCCTCGTAAATCGGAATGAAATGAGCTGATTTCGTTAATCGATCGATGACAACCCAAATAGCATCATGACCTTTAGACGTACGCGGTAACTTAGTGATGAGATCCATCGCAATGTTCTCCCACTTCCAAACCGGTATCTCTGGTTGTACAAGCAAGCCAGAAGGTCGTTGATGTTCGGCCTTGACTTTAAGATAAGTTAGGCATTTCGATACATACAAGGCAACATCCTTCTTCATACCAGGCCACCAGCACTGAGTACGAAGATCCTTGTACATTTTATCAGCACCAGGATGGATAGAATATCGAGACTTATGAGATTCGTCCATTACCAAGGTGTGAAGATCGTCTTGTTTCGGAATCCACAATCGATCCATAAAATAGAGCAAACCATCGTCTTTCGCTTCGAGCTTAAGCTCAAGTTGACGTGGTAATTCCATACCCATCAAATTTTTTGAAACACAAAATTGTTGAGCTTGAAGGACACGAGATTGAAGATCAGATAGAGTTTGAACATAATGAAGCTTGACTCGTTCTTTTCGACTAAGCGCATTAGCTACGACATTCGCCTTACCAGGATGGTAGCGAATCTCGCAATCATAGTCGTTCAGGAGTTCAACCCAATGTCGTTGCCTCATATTTAGCTCTTTCTGATTAAGAATATGCTGGAGACTTTTGTGGTCTGTGAAAACCACACACTTCGTTCCATAGAGGTAGTGTCTCCAGATTTTAAGCGCGAAAACCACAGCTCCTAACTCAAGATCATGAGTCGTATAGTTCTTCTCGTGAACTTTCAATTGTCTAGATGCATATGCTATAACTTTACCTCGTTGCATAAGGACGCAACCAAGGCCTAAGTTGGACGCATCGCAATAGACAACGAAATCGTCGCTTCCCTCGGGCAGAGATAGAACAGGAGCATTACATAACTTCTGCTTCAGGGTTTGGAACGCTTCTTCTTGCTTGGGTCCCCACTCGAAAGGCTTATTCTTCTGAGTCAAAGCAGTGAGTGGAACCGCAATCTTTGAGAAATTTGAAATGAATCGACGATAATAACCAGCAAGACCAAGAAAAGATCGAATCTCTATAGGCGTCGTCGGTGTATTCCAGTCCTTGATAGCAGCAATCTTGGATGGATCCACATGAATACCCTGCTCATTGACTATATGACCCAAGAATTGAACTTCTTTAAGCCAGAATTCACACTTGGAGAATTTAGCAAAAAGTTGTTCCTTCTTCAGGAGTTCCAATGTTAAGCGAAGGTGTTGCTCGTGCTCAGCTCGAGATTTTGAATAAATGAGAATATCGTCGATGAACACAATAATGAACTTGTCCAAATAAGGTTTGCAGACCCTATTCATTAAGTCCATAAAGATAGCTGGAGCATTTGTCAAACCAAAAGGCATGACAGTGAACTCGTAATGCCCATATCTTTTGCGGAAAACAGTTTTGGGAATATCTTCTTCGAGAACACGAAGTTGATGATACCCAGAACGCAGATCGATCTTGGAAAAGCATGAAGCACCCTGCAGCTGGTCGAAGAGATCATCAATTCGAGGTAGGGGATATCGATTCTTGATGGTGACCTTATTAAGCTCATGATAATCGATACACATTCGAAAGGATCCGTCTTTCTTTTTCACGAAGAGGACAGGAGCTCCCCAAGGTGAAAAGCTCGATCAGATGAATCCTTTATCAGATAACTCTTGAAGCTGTTTCGATAACTCTTGCATCTCCAACGGTGCAAGACGATAAGGTGCTTTTGCAATCGGGTTGGCATTGGATACAAGGTCAATATGAAACTCGACTTGACGAACAGGAGGCAAACCAGGCAGTTCATCAGGAAACACCTCCGGATAATCCCGAACAATCGGAATATCCTGAATACTCTTGCTCTTGCTTTTCTCCTCGGTGACATGTGCCAGAAAAGCAACATATCCTTTTCGTAAATACCTTTGGGCTTCCATACACGACATAAGCTTCAAACCACCAGATGGCTTCTCTCCATGAATTTCCAGAACATCGCCAGAAGACAAAGGAATACGAACAATCTTATCGAAACAAACCACCTCAGCGTGGTGTTTGGTTAACCAATCCATTCCAATGATAATATCGAAACTCCTAAGTTGCATCGGTGTGAGGTCAATAGGAAAAAGATGGTTATCATGGTTTAACTGACAATCACGAATAACAGAATCGAGAACAAGAGGTTTACCAGTAGCAACTTCAACAGATAAGGGTTTCCACAGTTTAGTTCTAGGTATCGCAAGCAAAGGCTCAAAAGATAATGAAACAAAACTTCTATCGGCACCAGAATAAAAAAGAATAGATGCAGGTTGATTGTTAACAAGAAACGTACCATTGACAACCTCGTTGTCAGCCCTCGCTTCAATTGCATTCAAATTGTACGCTCGCCCACGAGCGGGATTCACATTGATGTTGACGTTCGCATTCGGGTTTGCATTAGCATTCGCGTTTGCATTCACCAGTCTCAGACAATTGTTGCGGAAGTGACCATACTCTCCACAATTAAAACATGAACCCGGTGGGAATCTCACAGCATTCCCCTGACCCGGAGCTGGAACCTGAGCAACCTGATTCTATCCCAAACGACAAACATTGGCCAAATGCCCAAGTCTACCACACGTCGTACATTGCCTGCAAGCTTGTTGTGCAACGTGATGACCGTTGCAACGAGCACAATGAGGTGCGATACCAGCATACGCTTTCTTTGCAGGTGGCTGAGCCGGTGGGTTCTGCGGGTTCTGAGCAGTTTGTGCTGTAACAGCAAAATTCTGGGCACCCTTTTGCTTCCTCGACTTCTTCGATGACTCACCTTCCTTACCCTTACCCTTTTTATTGTCCTTCCCTAAATCAGTCGCCTTCTTTTTATCACCCTTGCGGGTGAGTTTACCCTTCCTGACTTGAGTCTCAGTCAGGGTAGCAGACAACTCGATTGCTTGACGAAGGGTAGTAGGATTAACACCGGTCACAATCTCCAGAATAGAATCGGGTAAACCATCGATATATCTCTCGATTGCTTTATCCAGAGGGGTAACCATGGTGGGACACAATAGACTGAGTTCTTCAAAACAATCCGTGTACGCACGGTGTTCAGCCCCATCTTGCTTTAAATCGTCAAACTCTCACTCCAAAGCCCGAGTTTCGTGACGGGGACAAAACTCCTTCATCATGAGAGCCCGAAGCGCTTCCCATGTTTGTGCCAACGCCAATTCGGCACCCCTGTCGCGCATAATACCATTCCAGTAAGCGCTCGCTTCTCAAACACGCTCGAAGCAAATTCAACCTTACATGCATTCGGACACTGCACATGTCTGAATGTGCTCTCGATACTCCCAAACCACTGCAGGAGCGCAGTTGCTCCTTGCGACCCAGAAAACTTAAACGGCTTCGCAGTATTGAAGCTCTTGAAGTTACACGGCGCATTGTTGTTGTTATTATTGTTGTTGTATATCTCGTGGACTTGGGTCACAACACCGGGAAGCACATCAGCCACTTGCTGAGAGACCAGGGCTGCGATTTCTTCAATAGTGAAAGATTGTGCTTCACGTCGAGGAGGCATTGTCTAACAAGGAAATATGAGAGACGAGTGAGGTTGAAAAGCAAAAGAGGTATCGACAAAACGCAAGAGAGGCGATCATTCGTTCGTTACCTCGAACAAACAAATGACACGCAGAGACTAATCAAAGTAAATAGGTCAAAAATAATGTATCGCGAAGACATGCTCGCCTATAAGTGAACACTCACCCCAAGAGTTCCCAGGTAAGAGTGACTGGTCCGATTATGTGGATTTGTACGAACACTCTAGCCTTAGACAAAAAACTCAGAGTACAGGCACTCACTCTTCCAGTTTGCACGTGTTCACATTATTTAGACCCAAACTTTGACGAGATTTTGAAAACTTAGAGGGTTCAAAACCATATAATAGAGGGTTCAAAACCTAGTAATCAATCATCCTATAACAGACGATTAGTTTTCGAAGCGGGTTCGAAAATTGTGTTCTCGTTGTGGTTATCACCTAAGGATAGGTGACGATTTTGTTTTAAAAAATCTAAACGCAAATAAACTTGCGTTGGGGTCCTAGAAGTTATAGTCTAGGTCAAAGCATTACTAATAACCTAATTCCCTATAACCATTGGCTCTGATACCAACTCTTCTGTCACACCCCGACCATGTAAAACAACAAAGCGTGGCGGAAACGTCGGGGGGTGTTGTAACAGAATTATCGTTTCACAACCATGGATACAAAAGTGTTTCGTTTTATTGATAATATTAAACATTAACATTGTTTTAACACATAACAAACAAGTTTTATATAGTCTATCATAGATATTATTTCACTAAGGCCTCGTCCAGATCCTATGTGACGCATGCATCCTAGAACGTCAATCAAGCAACAATACCTGAAACATATGTAAAAACAAAGTCAGCAAAGAAATGCTGGCGAGTACATAGGTTTTATAAGAGTATCGGAATCATGGCTTGTTTTCATATATTGCAATACCTCGAAAACCTTGTTTTTAAAAAGTGTATAATATTGCAGCATGATTAACCAACTCAAATCAAGATGGTTATAATTTATAAAATTTCGTAGCCATGATTCTTAACCCAAAAGCTTTTTTGTTTTTAGAAAACCATCTTGTAAAACATCTCGTATAAACTCGTTAATAAAACTCGTATATTATTTTGAAAACATCGTTGAGTGACATCGTTTCAATATCGTTTACCCAAGTGAACTAAATAACGCCACGGTATGTAATATGTTGAAAACACTTATTTAAAAGAAGTACCAGCGGCGTATCTACCATGTTTTCACCACATTACACCCGTCCCGTTATATAAACACTAGCCCAGAAGCCAATCGTTTACCCAAATCGTTTAACATCGTTTCCAAATCGTTCCCAAATCGTTCCCAAATCGTTCCCAAATCGTTCCCAAATCGTTTCCAAATCGTTCCCAAATCGTTCCCAAATCGTTTCCAAATCGTTCCCAAATCGTTTACTCGTCTAGATCGTTTAAATCGTCCTCGTTTTAATTGTGAAAACTTATATATGGTCGTCTCGTTAATAACATTCAAACCTTTGTGACTCGTTCATTGTTCAACTCATTCTTGCATTAACAAACCTCCAAAGGGTAAGTTAACAATCATCAGATTCAGTCGTTACCCACAACACCCACACATAACCATGGGTATAGTGCAATAACGGGATTTGTCGTATCCTATGGTACCATAACCTAATACTGGTCGGCTTGATCAATGCTAATGAATGTCGTTCGTTATGTAACTACAACCAACAAGTTCGTTCACATTATCGAAATCATTAATAGTTTAGTATAAATCATTCTATTCGTTTTTGAAATCATCGTTTAAACCTTGAAAACATTTTTTACATATGAATCACCCTAAAACAATTGAAAGTTGTAAAATAGGGGAACTATGTACTCACATGTAGTGCAAGGTATCCTCAATCAATAGTACTTCAACAAACTCGAGTAAACCAGAGAAATCAAGTAGCACCTAGTAATCGAACTACTAGTTAAACAATAGACGCCTAAATTGGACGATCGGACAGAATGAGGTCTTGTAAAACAAATGAGTGTTGGAACTCATATGATATGGTTTAACAAAGCCTACATCCTAAATTGAAACCTAACCTAAGTGCTTTCGACCCATTGTGACCCATTAAGGTAGCTTACACTACTTTAACGTGTCATGCGCGCAATGCGCATTTGAGACGTCTAACTAGTCCTATGACAAGTATTATATGCCAAAACATGTTTAATTATGTTACATAATTAGTTACGTGACAAAAGTTTGGGTTACATATGCTTAATTACCAATTACGCATGAAAAGGGTATTTTGGTAATTTACCTATGGCATATAAACTACTTATCATACAACTGCCTAAACTAGGTGACCATAAGGTATATCCTTGAAAGGTTATTCCCTATGCTACTATGGTCACTAAACATGTTTGGTCGGATCCTAATGATCGACCAGACGGGTCATGTTCGAAAGTCTAAGCGGGTGTTTAGTCCGCTTGACTTACGACTCTACACAAGCACTAATCTAAAAAGTGACGAGCTAAACATGCTAGAACATGTTTAGTTAAGTTAGAAAACAGGTTTTGATATCAAAACAAACGGTTTTGATATCCTAGAGTAGTTTGGTTACAAAATACGCAAGAATACGTATTTTGGCCGAAACTACGACTCGTCACTGAGCCTAGAAAACATGGTAATCAGTAGGTATAGTTACTAGGGACTATAACCATCGTGATTACACTCACGTTATGAAGTTCAAACGAACTTCACATCGACCATAAACTGGCCAATGCAGAAAGTCAAACGCAGTTTGACTTTAACGCTAAAACGAAAGAAAAGAATGAAAGAATACTTACAGAAGGTCCCCGCAAGCTCTTGATCCGATTTACTCTCAGGTATGAAGCATAAACTTCAACTTAGAGAGCCAAAATAAGATTCAAGTGTGAGTTTGCAAGGAAATGAAGGTGGGTATTTATAGGAATTCAAGAACCGTTAAGATCGTTCATCGAAAACTGAGCTTTGATCTGGACCTTACATGTGTGCCCATGGTTTTCTAAAACCATGGGAGCCCCTAATAATGGACTAGGTTCATTGAATACCAGCCCATGGTTTTGCAAAACCATGGGTTAAAACCATCAACACTTCAAAATGGACTAGGTTCATTGAATCTGGTCAGAAATTTAAAAAATGGTCCCTGCACTTGTAAAACTTGATTTTTTGCACTTTTAAGCCCTGTTAACCCCATTTCAAGGCTCTAAAATAAAGTTAAAGTATAGGGAACTCAAAACATGCTCAAAAATATCTCGGATGTCGGTTCGTTTGGTCGTACGGTTGCGTTATTCGCTTAATTACGACGGAAGTCGTAACGAACGCAAAAATGATCCAAATTAAGCGACGTATGGAATATTCTTATGCCAAACACTAAAATAAAATATTTTAATGCTTACATAAATTTTTGGAGGTCTGGATGTATTCAGAACGTAAGTTATGTGCGAAAATGCAAACTTATGCACTTTTTGACGCTTTTAGTCCCTGAATGAGCATAAAGTTTATTTTAGCACACCGAACCCCTCAAAGCCTATTTCTAAGCTATGTAAAGGTTATTTAGGGTATGTTTAACTTATGATCAAATTTCGGAATGTTCGTTATTATACAAATCGGCATAGTTTCGCAGTTTGACACAAATAGTCCCTACGATCGAACAAAGTTGATTTCAACACACCAAACCATTCAAAACTTATTTCTAAGTTATGTGAAGGTTATTTAAGGTATGTTAAGCCTATATCACTATTCCGGAGTGTTTGTCGCGTTACACTGACTGCGTTTACGCACCAGTTTGCGTATAACCTTCCAGAACGAGATTTAAAGCTTGCAATCGGAATCGAATCGTATTGAAAAATCACCAAACACAAATACACACACAGAAACACAAAAACACATATAATAACACCAAAGCACATTATTTTTATTAATAACCATCATTGTTTTACATCGTACATCGATTATAGAACACAGTTGTCACATTAGTGTAATTACAAAACCTTTATGTAATTTATTATTGAAAGATGTCCCATTTGATTTTACTGACGAATGTTTGCAAGTGTTTCGTGTTTTGAAGGAACAATTGATGAAAGCTCCTATATTGCAACCACCGGATTGGTCGAAGCCGTTTGAGATTATGTGTGATGCTAGCGACACGACCATTGGAGCGGTTTTGGGTCAAAGAGTTGACAAAAAGCCGGTGGTAATTTATTATGCAAGTAAAACTTTGTCCGAGGTGCAACTGAGTTACACCACAACCGAGAAAGAATTATTAGCGGTGGTGTATGCCTTGGACAAGTTTAGATAATACATTTGGGGGAGCAAGGTGATCGTGTATTCGGATCATAGCGCGGTCCGATACTTAATGGAGAAGAAGGATGCAAAACCCCGGTTGATTCGTTGGGTGCTTCTGTTGCAAGAGTTTGATTTAGAGATTCGGGACAAAAAAGGGTGTGAAAATGTTGTTGCGGATCATTTGTCCCGGATCCCATTGGAAGGTGTTGATGACCCGAGTGAAATTAATGAACGGTTTCCCGATGAGCAATTGTTAGCCGTTTCTACTTTTGTTGCACCTTGGTATGCTCATTACGTGAATTATTTGGCCAAGGGTGCAATTCCGAATCATTGGACGAAGAAGAGACGACAACACTTCTTGAGTCAAGTTAAGCAATATATTTGTGATGAACCGGATTTGTTCAAAATCGGACCCGATCAAGTGATAAGAAGGTGTGTTCCCGAAACTGAAGTATTAGAGATTTTGACCCATGCTCATTCATCGGCATGTGGAGGGCATTTTAGTGGGAACAAGACGGGTTACCGGGTGTTATCATGTGGGTTTTATTGGCCCCCAATTTTCAAGGATTCTTGTGAGTTTGCCCGGAATTGCATCAATTGTCAAAAAGTTGGAAGCATATCAAAGCGGGATGAAATGCCTTTACAACCAATTTTGGTAGTTGAGGTGTTTGATGTGTGGGGAATAGATTTCATGGGTCCTTTCCCCAATTCGAATGGGTTCTTGTATATATTGGTTGCAGTTGACTATGTTACGAAGTGGATAGAAGCCATTGCTACAAGGACTAATGATCATTCCGTTGTATGTAAGTTTGTGCAATCCAACATATTCGCTCGATTCGGTGTGCCAAGGGTGATAATAAGTGATGGTGGTTCACATTTCAAAAATTTTAATTTTGGGAAATTGCTAAAAAGATATAATGTGAACCACCGAGTGGCGACACCGTACCATCCGCAAACAAGTGGACAAGTTGAAGTGTCCAACCATCAAATTAAAGAGATTCTCATGAAGACGGTAAGAATAGATAGAAAGGATTGGTCAAGTAAACTTGATGATGCGTTGTGGGCATATCGGACGGCCTACAAAACTCCAATTGGCACTACCCCTTATCGAATGGTGTATGGAAAGGGGTGCCATCTACCAATGGAGTTAGCACATCGAGCGCATTGGGCCATCAAAACTGTTAACGCGGACTATGATGATGCGGGTCGAGTAAGAAAGTTGCAGTTGAATGAGATTGAGGAGATTAGAGATGAAGCCTACGAATGTGCTTCCGCGTACAAAGACAAACCGAAGAAAGTTCACGATGCAAAGTTAAGGAAAAAGAACTTCGAAGTGGGTCAAAAGGTGTGGTTGTATAATTCGAGGTTGAAAATGTTCGCGGGCAAACTCAAGAGCAAATGGATGGGTCCTTACGTCATCCGAAGAGTGGGAAGATTTAGAAGGTAACGACATCAACAATCTCGAGCTTGACAAAGTGGGTTACATTTTACGCCCATTGGATGACGAGGAAGCATGAGAGGCGCAGGTTTGGTATTGTACATATTTAGTTTAGTTTGTTCGGTTTGAATAAAGTCCCATTCGAAACGTGTGTTCGAAACAAGTGTGGGGAAATCTGTACGAATTTCCTGAACATAGTGTTGAGGACAACATGGGTTTTTAATGGGGGTAGGGTATATTTTACACGCTTTTGAAAGTTATAAAACCATAAAAAATAGAAACATTTTGAAAAGCTAAAAAAAAAAAACAACAAAACATAAAACATGAAAAATTATAAAGGTTTGTGGCCCCCCATCGCCCAGTACCCGCCGTAAGCTACGGTGGGGGGCGTAGCTTACGGCGGCCAGTCAATTAAAAATCCTTTACGGCGGTAAGCTACTGACCTACGACGCTTTATTTCAACCCAGATATCACCGTAACCTACGGCGGGGGCCGTAGGCTACGACGACGAGTGCAGATGTAAGTTGGGACCTTGTCGACGTTTTATAAAAAAAAAAAAACAAAATCTGAAAATAATTAAATAATAATACTTTTAATAAAACACAACTCTTTTCCCTATCCACCCAATCGATCTCTAACCCCAACCACAAATCACTTCCTTTTTCTCCATCTTCTTCATTCTTCTCTAGAACCCTAGTTTCCATCTCCTTCAAGCTTCATAACTTCCTCAAATCTTGACCGATTTTAGTGATTCTTGAGTCCATTTTGGGTGAAATTTCCCAAGGAATCTAGATTTATACTTGTATTTTGAAGATTCCTTTGTTTTGGGGTTGGATTTGAGCATAGGGGTGCCGAAATTTGTGGGGTTTTTGTGGGTTTTTGGGTGAACTTGAAGAGTTTGTTATTCTCATCTTCTACAACACTAAGGTATGCAATTTCACATTATTTGTTGATGTACATTGAGGTTTGTAAGTTTTTGTTATGGTTTTTGCTTACACACTTGCTTGTATATGATAGATGATAGGATTTTGTGAACCATTGGATGTTTGGGTATAAATGTATTTGATGTCTAGTGAAATTTTTTGGAAAAATTCTGATTTGTAGAGACATCATGCCGAATTTTTGTTTGAAAGGAGGAACTTTTGGTTTTTGTACATTTATACCCATAACATAAAGCAAGTGTGGGGAAGATGTTGGAGTTGAACTTACTTGATTGTTGTGCTTGGTTATAAATGTGTGTAGGTATGGTGAAAACGAAGGATAAAGCGGGTGCAAGTTCGTCTAAACAACCTCAAGTGGAAGAAGAGCAACCAAAGAGGAGGAGGTTGACACGGGTTGGTGAACCGGATTCGGAGGAGGATGCGCCTCCAAGGGTTCCAAAGCCGGATTGGACATCCGATTCATTACTAGACCAACCCGCGGAATGGAGAGAGGACTTGTTTCACGAGCAAATGAACAAGTTAAAGCAAAGGGCTGGGGCATTTATTTGTGAAAAGGAGATCCGGGAAGCTGATTTTGGGCCATTCGGGATAACGGAAAAGTTTAAAGAATTGGGTTGGGGGGCAGCTTTGAAGTGTTACGATGGCGAGGTGAAGAAGATGTATGACTCTCAGATTCAAGAGTGGATGGCTACACTTGAATGTCCCCCGTTTAAGGCCCCACAAAAGATGAAGCTCGTTGGATGGTGTAATGGGGTAAAGGCCGAAATGTCTTATGATTCATTGCGCCGAATAGCCAAGTTTGACGACCAACCATCCAATCAATATATCTACCCAAGCCTCAAAGATCTCTACCATGAGCTTGACAAGCATCCTCAATGGCAAAACATGTTGGATTACCTTTTCCTTCCGGGTACTACACACGGAAAATTGTTCAGACAAAACTTGAGAATGGAGGCGAAGTTGTTGTTGGTATTATGTACATACAATGTCATCCTGCGGCGGGGTGATAAGATGGAGGTTCGGTTTCAAGAGGTGCCGATCTTGTATATGTTGATGCATGGTTCTCCCAAGGTTCCCTTCCGATTTCTAGTGTTGAACAACATTTGGTTGAGCCGGAATAACGGGGAAAGAAAAATTGTACCCCATTGCCGATTGATCACGGCATTGTTAAAGAAATATGGGGCAATTGAAGGCAATGTGAAAGGTTCTTATAAGAGATTTAAGCCGTTTGACTTAAAGAATTTGGGACCAGGATGGGAGTACAAGGAAACATAAAGGTATCACAAATTGAAGACCGATGGGCGAAGGTGGAGAGTGTTGAAAGCGGATGCGAGACCGTTACGACTAGGCGAGGCTGATGAGCCCGAAACAACTGATGAAGAAGTTAGTGGTGACGATGACTACCGTGAAGACACGTTCATGGTTGATGCTCAGATAGGGGGCGCTGGCCCAGGTGGAGTTCAGGGAGCAGGTGTACAGTCTGGTTATGTGGGGAGTGCATTCGACTATGCACAACAGGCCTATGATCCCTATTGGGCTCATTCGGGGAATATGGGCCACATTATTGAACAAAGGCGACCACCCACTTTTGGCGAATGGACTGAACCGAATCAAATGCTCTTCGATCAACAAACTTTTATGGGGGCGAGTATGGAGAGAGCACTGAAGCAGAGTTATGACAGAAATGAGCAATGGAATCGTGCTCATATGTATGCCCGAGAAGAAGAGATGAATAATCGGTACCTAGACGATCGCCGGAGATGCTTACATGATCAGTGGCATGCGGGCCAACCACTCGAAGCGGACCCGCCGGTTGTGGATTATACCACATTGCCACCATACGATGGTAGTGTGTCGTATCCCACTCCACCATTACATCATTCTCAATGGGTAGATCCACATGCTATGAGTTATCAGCAGGCGGGTCAAAGTGGCGATCAAGGAAGCAGCAGCAGTAGCGGAGCGTTTGGGTTTGGAGAGTGGAACGACATGATGACATCCATCTTCCGGCCTCCACAGCCAAAATATTATTAGCCAGGTCGTATCTTGCTCCTTTGTATATTTGTGTATATTTTTATCTCATATGTTTATGTTTATGGTTGGGAGGTAGGGTGGTGTTTTGATGTTAATGTGATTTACGGGAGGCGTTAGTGGTGGTGTGTTTGAATTTTCATAAAAAAAAAATACAAAAAGAAAGTTGGGATTTGAGAATATTAGCGAAAGCTAATGCTGTTGGTTAAAAGAGATCTTTCCCTCAAAACCATACATTGGGACAATGTATCCCAAGTGTGGGGATGGGGGGAATTTTTGAGAATTTAAATTTTTTTATAAATCCAAGCGAAAATTGTCAAAATTTGAAAACTTGATATTGTTCCACTTGACACACCGACACCCATTCCTCGTCTTTTCTTGGTGAGAATTTGAGCCACATATGGTTATTATATATATATTTCTTTGTTTGAGTGGCGGTGTGTGTCTTGTGTTAATAGAACTTATGTTTGAATTCTTGTTAAATCCTAGAGTTAGTATGCTTTTGAAAATGATAGGGGACTTGTAGGTAGCCTCGTCTAGACGTGTGAGAGTGCGGGATTGGTGGGTTGGACCTCATACTTTACATATATGAGCTTGGTATTGTGAGGGGTGGGGGTTTGGTCTTTAGAAAGCCGTGTTTGAGCCTTATACCATTCGGTTGTGACCCGAGCCTACTGCCTATAAAAAAATCTACCTTTTGAGATGACCCGGTTTAGGAAATTTAGTATGTAGTGTTGATATTATTGTATATATTGTTGAGTTTTTGTGTTCTATCTCTTTAAAAAAAAGAATATGAGAAAAATACAAAAAGAGAAATTGAGTTGTTATAGTAGTTGAGAAGTTGTGTATATTAATGATGTTTGCATTGTTTAGTAGTAGAAATAAAAACCGGGTCAAATCAATTAGCTCTTTTATATGTATCCTACCATTTTCCTACCTTTGCACCTAGCCCCGTTACTACTCGTAAGTCCCTTTGATTTATAAGAATGCAAGATATTTGTTAGGAGGAGACTTGATTCTTATACAAGCTTATTGTCGTACAAACACACACACGCATTGAGTGGTTTAGCATTATATGCTAATATTTCTTGTCACCGAGAGCTTTTTGTGAGGGGTGTGTCTTGTGGTATGATTGAAGGTTAGTAGAAGGACGGTATATCTTAGCTTGGTTTACATGATTGATCGCTTGAGGTTATGAATAGTTTTTGAATGGGTTGCTTGGGACAAGCAACGAGTAAGTGTGGGGATGTGACGGGTGGTCCATAGGACAACCCTTAAAAGGTTTAATATGATGCACATTCCATGCTTATTAAGGCTAATTACTCGAACATTATAACCACTAGTTGTATGGATTTGCAGGTGTTAATATGCATAAGGAGTAGCTTTGTGAAGTCTAGATGGATGTTGGATGTTCTAGGAGTCAAAGATTAGAAGAAGTCAAGAGTTGATGAAGAAATAAAGGAAAAAGGAAGAAAAAACCCGCTCAGCACCGTAACCTACGGTGAGGACCGTAGGTTACGGTCCCAACTCTTTCAAGAAACCATTGCCGTAAGGCAGTATACACTTGCCGTAAAGAAATTTTGCTCGCCGTAAGCTACGGTGAGCGCCGTAGCTTACGGCGCTTATGTTGACTTGTTGACCTCACTGCCTGCCGTAAGCTACGGCAGGAGCCGTAGCTTACGGTGCCGTCCATTTCCAAAGCGTAACTTCTGCATTAAATGGCCAATTCAAGAGGATTTAGTGTGTCTTATCATATGTTTTCGGTTACTAGCTTGTGAACGAATTTTGGAGCATCTTGGGAGACTTTGAGCTTGAAGAACATTGTCTAATCTTAGTTTGATTGTGTTTTGATTTCCATAAACATTGAAACTTATATGTTGATGTTGATTCAAGCCATGAGTGGCTAAGCATTTTGTGACTATCTTTGGTGGAAGGTTTGCAAGACATTTATGTTTATTTCCGTATTTCTAGAATAACAATCTTCTCTTTATTGAATTGCTTGTTATGGTGTGTGATTGTTTGTTAGTAAATTGTTAATCCTTATGTTGAACTAATTAGAAACCATACGTTCTTGGTGCCGTTGGCAATCGAGATATCATGGGTATATTTAGGCTTGGATAAGGGTTGATTGATCATCGGGTAACAACCTCACGTTCTAGGAATCTGAGTACTTAGTTCCCTTTCATCACTGCAATTGGTCACATATGAACTATGTCTATGTAGTTCTTTCTAGTGGAATATTAGCATAAGTGTCAAAGCAAACCGGAAACTAAAGATGGTTACTTGTCTCTAAAATTGTTTACAGCCAAAACTTTTCTCTTGCAATTTAATTAGTTAAATTTAGTTTTAAAACCAATTCAATCAAATCACTCTTGAATTTTACTTTAATTGCAATTAGTTTAATTTTAGTGAAGTTAGATACACTTTCAAATAACACATTTTCCACAAACTCCCTGTGTTCGATACCCACTTACCGTTAGCTAATTAGTTGTATTTGGATTAAATTTGATTGAGACTTCGACCTCACGTCATTAACTACCGGGTCCTAATTCGCCACTCTGTTCATGTTTGCACCCACCTGAATACCCAAATACAAGAACGGAATATTCCCTGCTTTACATCCTAAGGTGTCTGATTGCAACTTCAACTCTTCACTATCTACTCCCACACCAAACAAGACGGATTTATGAAGATTAATTTTTAAACCGGAGCATAAGAAAAAAATCCGCAAAATCCTTTTCATATTATTGAAGTTGAAGTTATACCAATCCCCCATTAACATAGCATCGTCCGCGTATAATAAATGTGTTAAAATTGTCCCTTCACTAGAAATACGGACCCCATCAAACGCTCCAGTGTCACATGCTTTTTTCATTAATCCAGAAAACACCTCCATTAATAGTAAAAATAAAAAAGGTGATATGGGATCACCTTGGCGAATACCTTTCTGACAAGCAAACTCAAAGGTCGGCGACCCATTAACCAAAACCGCGGAGCGAGCCGAAGCCAGAATACCACGAATCCACTCACACCACAACCGCGGAAACTCCATTTGGTCTAAAACCGATAACAGAAACTCCCAATTGACTTTGTCATAAGCTTTGTCAAAATCAATTTTAAACAAGAACATTTTTAAAAAGTTTCACGTATATAAAATAATATAAAGTAATAAAAAGTTTCACGTACCTAAGGTTGTATCAACTAAAGAAGCCATAACATTCATACTTCCGTGTAACGGGATGGTCATATTTATATTACTTGTAACATTAGAGACTTGAGATATGTTTTCTTTCCCACGTACGATGACACCAATGATTGTAGGAGAAGTTTTTTTCTTCCCCTTCTTTTTATCAATTATTGCTTTTTGGATTCTTCGTCTTTCCACAGTATCAATAACTTAATAATCAATAACAAATAGATAAATAAATAAATTAGTACTCTTTTAAAAAAGGAAGTTAACATATAAACTACATTTTCATTATAATAAATAGAAATTCATACCCGTAGAAATGTCTGAGAGAGGAATTCTGTCAAAATCATCTATATCTATACATGGATTATTAAAAAAAATACACATAAGTATTAGTGGTTTAAATAATTTTTTTTAAACTTACTGTTAACATCTGAAGACAACGTAGCATCTATACTTCTGTGAAAAGCGTTTGTCATATTTAACTGATTTGTAACATTAGATACTTGAGATGAGTTTTCTTTATCACTTAAGGTCACACCAACATTTGAAGAAGAAGTTCTTTTCTTTGTCTTCTTACTATCAAGTATTGTTTTTCGGATTCTTCTCCTTTCACCGGTATCAATAACTTAAAATTCAATAAAATACATAAATACCTGTATTAGTAGTATTATAATAAAAAAATATTCAAACTACCTTATATATTATATAATAAAATGAATTTCTTACCATTAGAAATGTTTGATAGAGGAGTTTTGTCCAAAACACCTATATGTATACATGGATTATTAAAAACAAACATAAAGTATAGTAGGTTAAAAAAATAAATAATTTAAATAATAGAAACTTACTGTTAACATCAAATTGTTTAGATTTACCAGATGATGATGTTGATGAACGAAAATTATAGGTTCTTTTTGACATCTTATATTAAAAATAATATCTGCAAAAATTAACGAAATACCATATAAAACATAAAATGAATGATAGACTTTGATAATTTTGAAAATGGATATTAAGTATACCTTGATTTTTGAAAATGGATATCAAACAAAACATTCGATACAATGATAATAAACAATTACCTTGAATTTGTTATTGAAGTCTTTTGAAGATTGAAAGCATTATGGTTGAAACTGAAGACTTTTTTACATGACAAATAAAAAATGATTTCAATGCAAGTGTATCCTACACATATATAGGGTTGAAAACATAATTGATTATGTAAATGTTGTGTCAATATGGAATGTATTTAAGTAATTTGTTAGGCACACTTAAACTTACCATAATATTTACTACTAAACAATGGAAAGATAATAATTACTCATCTTAATATCGAAAAAAAATTCAATTATCATTAATCAGTAATATAGACAATGCTGGAACAATAAAAGGAAAACGCAGTAAAACAAAATGCAATAAATTTTATTTCACGTAATATCGATATTACAAAATAAAAACTTCAAAAAGTCTAATACGGATTCTTGAAATAAACCAAAATGCAATAAATTTCATAACTAAAGCTGGAAGACAGTGGACATGGTAATCTCAATCGATGGTCTTGCGCTTTGTTGAAACAGAGTGTTCCATCAGATGAATGTCATAGACTTCATTAACACCTCATTTACCCTTGACATATTTCTGATCCTACAAAACATAATACAAAAAAATTATCAGCTATATGAAGTATTCATGCACCTTCAATTTTAAACATGAATTCAATACCTGTACAGAAACAAACTTGTTCTTAATCTCAACAATAAGACTTGCATCATCGCTTATATGGGTAATTCCATAAACCTCGCCATAATGTACCAAATTGTACTCGGTGACTTCTATCTTGAATGCGAAAACCTTCCCAACCATTAACTTTATGTCTTCTGGAACCTTAACAATATCGTCAGACTGAAAGTATTGTAAAATATTGGTGTAAGTATTTAATATTATAAAATGTTAAAACAAAAATAATAAAGTGTTGTATATCAAATAAATTTAAAAACAACTGTTGTGTTCTCTTCAATCAACAGTTTTGCAGACTTATTAAAAAGCCGAACAGCCTGGTCGTGAAATAATATCAGTTCAACAGAATCAGAGTCATCAGAAACTTCAAGATTAATTTTGAACTTGGGAACAGGTTGCACTGTAGTCTCAGAACATTGGTAATTGGAGCAGTTATAAACATCGAATTGTTTAAAATCATCAAAACAATCAGGTGCAAACAGTTCATCGACCTCCAAAGTGGCTTCATGTGCACAAGTAGGACATGTCATATGGTACCAGCAGTTGTTAATACTAATAACAGTACCAACAATAACAACATGTTTTGGCTGGAAATATGTAAAAAACAAAATCACTTGTTAAGTGTAAACATACATAATATATCTGACGACACCAACATTAGGGATGGTTGTATTTTTAAGAAATAAATTTGATGACATTTCTCGGTTTGCAGACATGACAACTGAAAAAAATTAAAGACATGCATTATAAGTAAAAACATATGGGTAAAAATTATTTATAATTGTTGTATCACAGATTAAAAAGAAAGACATATGCGATATAAATTTATGAAAAAATGCCTTGATGAAGAAACCCACAAGAAAACCAACCAATTTCGAATGAAGATGAAAACAAATGAAAAGAGTATTTATAGAAGAAGATATAAAAATTTTCGGAAACAATTAAAATATAGTATAAGATTTATAAAATATTCACTGTTTTATTGAATGGTTAATGAAGGAAAGTGTTGGTGCATGCGTCTGTCGACTTCGTCTTGTATCGAGTCTTATATTGAACTAGATAGATCAGGGCACGCAAAACGAGAAAATGTGTTTATTAGTAATTTCGCACGAAATTACACTAGGTAATTTCGCACGAAATCAGGTATTAATTTCGCACGAAATCTAATTTCGTGTGAAACCTAATTTCGTGTGAGTTATTCTGTGCGAAATTAGGATGCCTATAAATACCCCTGATTTCGTTTCATTTGTAACAATTCCGGTCAGAGCAACGAAGTGCTGCCAAAGTGTCGTCTCGCTGTAAAACGTTGAATAATCAATGATACAACAGTTTAAAGTGATATTCTAGCTGAATTGACCTCGATACGTCTGTTTCCGCCTTTCGTATTGAGTAAAACTCTTCTGATCGACTCGTTCGGGTCTGAAAACGGTCCCACAAGTGGTATCAGAGCCCAGGAGGAAGAGTTCATACCAATTCAGCTACAAATTCTGATTTCTACACCTTCTTTTTCAAATTAAACTTGATTTCACGGACAAAATGACTTGAATCTTACACATCATAAGCGTAACTGTGTTTTAACAAACCCTTGAAAGTTTCAGACCTAAAATCGGACAAAAACTTGATCAATTTTTCCAAAAACAGCTCGAGATGATGACATCAGCAGTATTTCGCATGAAATAAGGTTCTTATTTCGCATGAAATAGCATTTTCAGGCTGATTTCGCACGAAGTCACACAGATTCAGTAATTTCGCACGAAATCAAGAAATAATTTCGTACGAAATTAAGTATTTCACACCAAATCACATATTTTGTTTGAAATTGTGTTATTTCGCACGAAATTGGTAATTTCGTGTGTGAGTGTCTTGCAGGTAATTTCGTTTGAAAATTGATTGTTTGAGAACTTTGAAAAACCGAATCATGGAAGAGGAATTTTTCAACGCATTTGCTACTCCAGTTACCCCGATTACTCTTGCACAGAACACGATGCTAGAAAACGAAACGGGGACTATGCAAAAACCGCCTAAACTCATGAACATCGAGGAGTACAAAGGTTGGAAAGGTCGTTTTGAGAACTGGGTACAAGCAAACTATTTGGATGCTTGGGAATGTGTCGAGACGAAATACGTTAGACCAATGAATGATGACGAAGAGATTATTGCAATCAAAGATCTAAGTGCCGATAACAGAAAGAAATACAAAGATGAGAAAATGATGCTAAGTTTACTTCAACAAGCTGTGAAAGTAGATATCTTGGTTCTCTTGCAACATAATGGAACTTCTTATTCAATATGGAAAGCATTAAAATCAAAGTTTCATGGAAGCCAATAGATGGTAAAGAACAAGAAATCACTTTTGAAGAAAGAGTTTGATCTGTTTCGTGGGTTGAAAAATGAAAGCACAAAGAAAATTATTGAAAGATACTGCAATTTGCTAGCTAACATGAAGAGGTTGAGCATCGAAAAAGATAATGAGGAGTTGATTGAGAAGCTAGCTGATGCATTGCCATATGAGACTTAGGGCACATATCTCATGATGCTAAGGAACAAGAAAGGGTTTAGCAATTTGACACTGAGCAAATTTATTGAAAAGATTGAGGCTCAGGAGATGGAACAGAGAAAGGTTTTGAGAATGAAAGATTTCGATGGTGAACAAGACATCGGGCTTTATTACAAAGGTGGGGTCAGTGATAAAACCACCAACATGTCACCAAAGATTGAGACTGCATTCAATGCAAAGAGTTCATCTGGAAGTTCTTCTAAAGGATCAAACAGCAACACAAGTTTTTCATCATATCCATCATTTGATCCGAACATTTCAACAACCAAGATTGGCAAGAAGCTACAATGCAACATTGTTTTGAATCTTGAGAATGATGAGGATTATTCAGCAGAAGTTGCTAAGAGTCACATGTCTTTGTTGGGAACCATGTTGGAATCTTATGGTAGTTTTGTGGCAGGTCGGATCGGGAATCCAATGTTGACAAAAGAGGATTACGATCAAATAGATGCTGAAGAGATGGAGTTAATGGACATAAAGTGGTGTTTGGCAAGTGTGTTGAGACGAACTGAGAAATTTAAGTAGATCACAGGAAGAGATGATTTACGTGAAGCTAATGTTTCTACTTTAGGTTTTGATAAATCTAAAGTCACTTGTTTTCGTTGTAGGGAAAAAGGACACTTCAAGAGGGAGTGCAAAAACCGCGAAGCAAGTGGAGCTCAAAATCCGTTCAACAACAATAATGATTACTACCGGAAGGCGATCTATCATCAAGTCGCTCAACAACAACAAGAACCGCAAGTGGCACATGGTAGAAAAGTGATTGAAGAATCTTCAAAGAGAGCTTGCATGGTAAATCAGGATGACAAAAAGCCAACGGAAGATTTCAATTGGGACAAATATATCTCAGCTGATAATAAAGCATGCCTGATTAACCAAGATGATGAAAAGCTACCGGAAGGATTTAATTGGGAAGGTTTTAGTTGGGATGATTATGATCCAAATAAAACTACAAATCACAAAGCTTATGTCGCTCATGTTGAAGAAGATAGTGATGATGATCATGAGTATCATGCTAGAAGATTGGCAGCTCATTTTAAATTGATGGCAGAAAGTGATAGTGATGACGATAAAGCTAAAAAGAAGAAGAAAAAGGTCAAAATACCTGTCAGCAGTGATGATGAAGATGTACCAGTGATTAGGAAAAATGTGAAGGAGGTTCCAAAGTTCAAAATTGATGCAGAAGTTAATGCTAAAAAGATTCCGGTGATTTGTGAGAATTGTGAGATCATCAAGAAGAAAAACAGTGAACTGATTAACAACATAAATCAGTTGAAGGAAGCTTATGATGTTCTGAACAAAGCAATGAATCAATATAATCAATCAAGTGAAGAACAAGCAACAGCAATGAAGACACTTCAGGGAGCTTTTATGATAAAGCAGAAAGTTGTGAACAACTACATCGAGAAGTGTGCTGTGCTAGAACAGAAACTTGAAGCTCAAAGAATTGAAACAGAAAGAGTAAATCGTTTGTTGAAAAGTTACTCATGTACTTCTTATGTCATTGACAGGATTTATCCAACTGTTGAAGGCATGATGGCATTTGAAGATGATGAGGTAATCAAAGAACAGAAGACTTCTGAAGAAAAGACTTCTGAAAAGAAGAAAGATAAGAAGAAGGATATCAAATAAAAGACATCTGGTAAGAAACAAGGTTTCAGTTACAACAAATGTCCACCCCCGCTTGAAAATGGATATTCTCTGAGAAATCCAAATTTAGAAAGAGTTGAAAAGGCAACAAATTTACAGTGGGAGTCGGAGTCTTCAGTTAACTTACCAGACAATATTGATGTCACGTTTACATCGTCTGAGACTGATCATGAGTCCGAGTTAATAAAGAAAATGGTCGATCAGGTGTTGGATAAAGATGAAACCGAGGAGTCAAAGTCTGAGTCTAGTATTCAGAGTCAAACCGACAAACAGGGCAAAAGGGTTTATAATAAAGAATTCCTTCTATCAAAATCTAATTTGAATGACGAAACGTTTAAAGTTGCATATACTTTGAATGATTCCAACAAATTATATTCTGATGAGGAATTTCCAATAAGAGGTGTTAAACCAGAAATGATAAAAAAGGTTTTTAAACTAACAGAAATTAATATTTCTGAAATAAAAGATGTATATGCTAATGATAAACCTAAAAAGTACACCTCAAGAGTTCAACAAAGAGAAAACAAGAAAAAGGGTTATAGTTCTGGTTCTGGTTATCGAAAGAAACCAAACCATAACGGTAATTTCAAAAAGAAAGGTTTAGGATTTATTCCGCCAGAAAATCATAAAAATGAAAAATATGTTCGTGATTTTAAGTCAAAAATGACATTTGTTTCAGGTACAACTACTGAAGAGGAGAAAGAAAATTTGTTCAGAAAACAGTCAAATAGAGAATTCCTTGCAAAGAAGCAAGAAGAGATAAAGACTGTTGTTCAGAAAAAGGAAACGAGAACATGTTTCTAATGCAACACTGTTGGACATATTGCCAAAGATTGTTCCAAGGCAATAAAATCAAAACAAGGAGTTTCTCGTAATCTGAAAGATAAAAAGGTTGAGTTTGAACCAACAATTGATAGAACCAAACTTTTCAAAAATTCGACTTTTGAGATTGGTGAAAGTTCAAACAGATTTTACAAGAAAAAGGGAAACCTTGGCAAGCAGAAATGGGTTGTTAAGAAGTCTGATGATAGTTCTGGCAATGATTCTGATTTATCAAAATCAGAGGAGCTATCTTCTAGCGATGAATCTGATTCCACAAAGTCAGAGGAGCCACAGGTTGAGGTTAAAAGTGAAAAGTCAGTGCCGACTGTGGATGATGTGAATTTTCCACCACTTTGGGCTGAAAATTTTAAGAAGAAAGTTGGAAAAGTTGAGATTTCAAATCAATTTTTTTCTGAAAAGAAAGATTTTGATATTGAAAAAGCGTTCAATTCTACTGTTCATAATATTTTTGGAAAAATTGTTGACAGGAAAGTCAAAGGAGTCAAGGAATTTTACGAAAAGAAAACAAAGAAGCAAGGTAAAGTATCATCCCTGGTTCGTGACTGGGATGGTACCTACTACGAACAGTAAAATCCTGGACTTTCCGGAGCTCCCAAGTTGATAATCGTGGAGCATGAATCGGCATCTTTCTTATATTGTTTGATAAATTGAAAATTAGTCACAAGTGTGACTTGCCGGAACTCCCAGGTTGGTAAGTGAGGAGTAGGTATCGGCATCTTGAGAATTCAACCTACATATGGTAACTTACAAGTGGTATTGGTTGGTAAGCCATGAGGTTGAAAAAGAGGTTTTAACTACAAGTGGTAAATCAAGGACATTAAGTTGTACTTGCATTTTCCTACAAGTGGTTGAAAAACAATGTGATGAACCAAACCCCTAACCTATAAATGGTTTTATAAAATCAACAAAATTTATTTTCCGGAAAAACCATTTGATTAAAACAAACTTGAATGTTTTGAAAACAATGGGAAAATAGTTTGTTGTGAGGGGGAGTTCTGATTGTTTATGCCAAGTGGATGGCGAATTGAAGTGATTCGATATCAGTTGTCACGTTACTTGTACAGTTTGTTTTCAAATGTGTTTGTATTTTAGGGGGAGTAGAATTTTCAGAAAATCCAAAAACATTTGAAAATTTGAAAAAGCCAAAAACATGATAAAAACCTACTGACGAAAATGAGTTTTGTTGTATAAAAGAGGAAATGATAGTACACCAGTGGACTTTCACAGCATGCTAAAGAATTGGAAAATTAAAAAGTGATAAACGGTCTCACTGATGATGTGCCAGTAGATTTTTGCACAATTCGTAGATTGTGACGAGATATAAACCTAAATTTCAAACTTGCTTATATCGTGGAGAAACATCTCTCGGATATATGGGTAACCTCCGAAATCTTGTTTGAAAGGTCCCTCTTTCTAAGATACTAGGTCTTTATGCTCAGTGATATCTGGGGTATTATCCCGGGACTTCTGATAATGCGGAAGCAATGGCCTAGTCCCCGGAGAATACTTTTCTGCTTGCTTGAAATACAGCGCTGCCCTCAGCATAAAATGATGAGACAATAAAATTGCTAATTAATGCTGTTGTAAAAAAGATCCTCTAAAGGGGACACACCAAAAGTCGAGCCGTCATCTCTCTGCTGAACGGAAGTTCTGACCTGAGCTCTCACGGTTTCGCAATTTAACCCCTTACAGATATCATCTGTGGTATACTCACCTGTAAGACTAAATATTGGGATCTGGATACGGGAGTATATTCTGAGGTGGGACACGCAATTAAGTTTAAGTGCTTAAGACATTAATCTCGTATCTCGAAACAGTTGAACTTTGTGTGAAAATTTAAGTGGATCAGTATACTGACAATCTAAGTGAATCATTTAGAGCTTAAAATGTTTAAAGCTTAATGGTGTTTGTGACTTGTCTCAAAAACTGATATGATCCTCTTACACAAACTCACAAAAATATTGTAAGTAAATATTTCTTCTCTACATTTCATTACATTCATAAATCCAAAAAGATTTTAGTGTGTTTTAGCATAATTTTTTTTAAAAATTCAAAAAGATTTTCGACAACTGGTGTTGGAAAACTGATTTTCAAAATTCCAAGTGCTAGACAGGATGAACAAATGGTTTGGGAGAGTGTTGTTTTGAAAAGATAAATGATATTTTCTTCAAGTGGTTCATCAAAGATTAACATTATAAAATCATTCTTTGATTGTATAATTCCTGCAAGTGTTCATTAGATGGTGATATTGTTTTTACAAGTGATCATCAGAAAATTTATTGTTGGGTAGAGATTCGTGCAGGTAAGAGCCAGGAATTGATCCTGAACCTGAACCTGTAGAGAATGTGCAGGATAAGAGCTAGGAGATCTTGGATAGATGATAGAGAGCCAGGTTCCGATACCTGAGGACTCTGTGATTTTAACAAGCCAGGCTGTGATCCCAGTATATCGAAAGGGGGAGTCTGAAGACACCTAAAGGAAGGAATATGTTGGTGCTAATGAAAAGAGAAGAGAAGATCTGAGGATGCTTTACAGTGTCAGATACTTCAGAGAGTTCGACAGGACTGATAAAGACTGAAGATGCGAAGACTCGACACTTAAGACTCGTCAACATTCGAGGGGGAGTCTGTTGGTGCATGCGTCTGTCGACTTCGTCTTGTATCGAGTATTGTATTGAACTAGATAGATCAGGGCACGCAAAACGAGAAAATGTGTTTATTAGTAATTTCGCACGAAATTACACTAGGTAATTTCGCACGAAATCAGGTATTAATTTCGCACAAAATCTAATTTCGTGTGAAACCTAATTTTGTGTGAGTTATTCCGTGCGAAATTAGGATGCCTATAAATACCCCTGTTTTCGTTTCATTTGTAACAATTCCGGTCAGAGCAACGAAGTGCTGCCGAAGTGTCGTCTCGCTGTAAAACGTTGAATAATCAATGATACAACAGTTTAAAGTGATATTCTAGCTGAATTGACCTCGATACGTCTGTTTCCTCCTTTCGTATTGAGTAAAACTCTTCTGATCGACTCGTTCGGGTCTGAAAACGATCCTACAGAAAGGATTTGGGAAGTAATTAGGAATATTTTTTTATACAATCATACATTTAATTTTTTGCGGGAAATTTTGCTTGGCCAAAACCAATTTTAGTTCGAATTGCAACATTTTATAAGAGTTGACTATTAATTTAACATGAAAAATATTTTTATAATCATGCCATATAAAACAAATAATTATAATTACATAACTTAAATAGTTTAATTGCAAATAAACAGCCCAATTCTGCTGTAATCAACACTAAAAATACCACCGTGGGGTATGGTGGGGCGGGGGGTTGGGCTTGGGTTGGGGCATTTGCTGACACGTGTAAAGGGAGCCCCCCCACTGCCTGGTTACGTGTCCGCGGGGTATGGCGGGGCGTGGGTTGGGCTTGGGTTGGGTGCACCGCGTGGCAGAATGGTTTTTAAAAAAAAAACAAAATCCAAAAAATTTATAAAAAATCACACAACATTTATAAAAAAAAACCTACAACTTCATTAAAATTTTAAAAATTACATAATCCTAAAAATTACATAATTTCTAAAAATTACAAAATAAACAAACCTAGAGCGTTAAAAAATTTCAAAAAGGTCGATCTTGTCGAACGCCTTGTTTTCCTTGCCTCGAAACTCGATGTTCGCCACCTCCACCCGGTCCTCGTGGCTTAACTCGCCAGCGGGAACGGCTTCGTAGTAAGCCTTGAAACGCTCAAGCTTGGGCCGTAGGTCGCGCCATTTATGTTGGCACGCGTTGAGGTTGTGGCGGTCATTACCGACGTTATGTCGGTAGGCCGCGAATGCTTCCGTCCAATATTTTGTTTGGCCCGGTGGCCGCCCCTTCATAGCGTCGACGACGCTAGTGACGAGTGCCATTTCTTCTTCACGGGTCCAGGAAGCCATAGCGGTGTTGGGTTCGTGGGATGGGGGGGGGGACCAGTGGGGTAGCGGGTTCAAGAATGGGTAGCCGGTGGGGTTTCGGTTCGTGGGATGGGGGGACCAGTGGGTTGGGGGTTATAAATATATAGAGGATGTTGGGAGACCGGGGTGGCGGTTGGGTGGTATGGGGGGACCGTTTGAATTTTTAAATTCAAAATTTGAATTCGCCACTGACGTGGCGGGGTGAGCCAATGAAATACCGCTAGCTCGCTTGGCCATTCCGCCCCACGCCCGGCTTGAAAGCCAAGCCCCAAGGTGCCACGCCCCAACCCAAGCCCACCCGGGGTGGTGGCTTGGGCGTTTTACCCCAACCCACGCCCCAACCCAAGCCCCATACCCCACAGCCTAAGATTTCGTCGATAATAAATAAAGTATAGTATTCTATATTGTAAAATTTGTAATTAAATGTAATTGCTTGAAAACGAAGAAAGGATGGTTTAAAATCATAATTATTTATACATAAATTACTAAAAACATATTTTTTATGAACGAACATAAATTATCTAAGGTTAAAGATTGAATAGTATGTTATGAATAACAATAGAAAACAAAAAAAAACATTTAAGATCTGGGGCAATATAAATACACACGTAATATGCAAATATAAAACAAATAATTATAATTACACACGTAATACATCTATAATCTATAAGACCAATATACTTTTGAAATTCAAACCCGTCTAAAATACAACATACAATTGGCCTCAAAGTGTTCTAAATTGCAATGTTAGTAAACAAAATAATATAACCAAACACAAAATTGATAGAAACGAAAAACCATAAATTCAATAGTAATAATAACGTCAAATAAATGCCAATGATAGATATCTTTACTTAAACAAAATTATTAATATCATATTGTCTCAAAACCATTCAAAAGAACATTAGAAAACTCAAACAACCACACTGAATACGAACAAAAATAATAACCAATTGTCTTAACTTCAACACCATCAAACCATAAATCTAACAACACACACTACTTCTCGATTTTTAGAATCAAAAGATTAGCGCCTTCAGAATCTGGGCCTTCATCATTCGCATCATTAACACGACGTTTTGTTGACGAACATCCAAGTGTATCATCAACATTATAAACCTCGTGTAGATTACGTTTCACATCACCAGAAGAAGATGTCTTTGGATCATTCTCCAATCCTTTAGACAAAGGTGTTTCGTTATCACCAGTGAACGAAACCTCATCCTGAAAAAATAATATTATTAATAAATGATTAGGAACAAAAAAATATGCTAACAGTTCATCTATTTAAGTATAAGTAAAATTTAAAAATAATTTATCTTTAAAAAAAAACCTTCGAAACATCACAAGGAATAGATTGAATTTCAGACGGTTGAACGCCGGATGAATCGCAATTCTCATACTGTATCAATACAAAATAAATATGACTTGCACTTGTAATACAATATTCAACATTTAACAAAAACCAACTTCTAGTAATGATACCAGATTTTATACCTCATGTATTTTAAATTTAGCGTAGAGTCCAGCAAGAATATCTGGATCAGACGTGAGCATTGAGATTCCGTAGTTCCCAACTTGATACTTAATGTTAAACTCTAAAACATTGATAATAAAAGCAAGTTTCTGCCCAACCAAAATGTCAAACAATTCGGGATATGGTTTGGGGACGCCTCCAGAAGCCAACTCCTATCAAGTACAGTATTCATTTAGGATTTTTTAAGAGTTAGGCCAACAAAATACAGTATTCATAAAGATTAATAATAACAACGAATTTGGTATGTTAACATACCTCATCATGCACTTCAACCAACTCTTTTGCAGATTTTTTGAAAATCTTAAAAGCCTCAAAATCAAATAGTGTCAGAGTCACTGTACCATATGAGTCTTGCACTTGAATAGGAATCTTGTATCTGTTTTATTTAAAACACAACAAAATATAAATGTTTGAGTGTTGTAATTAATATATGTATACAGTTAACAGTCTTATTCGAAGAAGCTTTAAAAAAACAAACCGAGGAAAGGAGACAATATCCACTCCTTTATAATTAGCGTTGGTACACACGACAGTCCTCTTCTCGTCTAAACCACCTGAACCATCCTCTTTGTCAACAATAACAAACGTTTCTTCAACACGGGATTTGCAATGGTTGCAAGCATTATAGTACCAGATTTTATCAGAGCAGATCCCGATTACTGTACCAACCAAATATGACCTTCTTGGGCTAATTAAAGAAAAAAATAATTAAGACATTAAATTTTATAAAAGTTTTATTTGTTAGGACGATAAATAGAATTATTAAAAAAATATATAACCTTGGTTATGGTACTAAGATAAGCTGACAAAACAAAACCAGTGTTGTTCAGAAACTCGTCCTCAGCAGTTGATATCATATAATAGCCAACGTTGTCACTTGAAGATGGTGTTGATGCAAACTTCTCAATATAACTATATTATTTCCAAAATGTAAAGGTATTATGTAGTTAAGCATGTTGTTAAAAAAAGGTAGTAAATCAAAAAACAATATGATAGTAATGTTTCTTGAAGGAAAAATAAAATATTCTTACTTACGACTTCTTGAACGATGTAATTTCATCAATTTCAGAGTTGATGAACATCCTACCGATATCAAATGAGCTTGACAAACCTTGTTTATCTAGAAATAAGCAAATGAATAAATACAACAAAAAGTTATTAAATTTGATGCTTACTAAAATAATATTTTAAAGAGTAAAATGCCCGGATAGTCCATGTGGTTTTGTAAAGTAACACCTATAATCCTCAACTTTTGGAAATTACACCGGTGCTCCCTGTGGTTTGACGAGTTGTTACTCAGAGAGTCCCTGTAGTGGATGTCCGTTAGTTTTCTCCGTTAAATTTATGTAAAATAACAAAATTACCCCTTTCTTTTAAATAAATATGATGTATACATTCTATGGAAGAGAACATTCCCCGTTGAGGCCGGCCAAAAGGGAAGGAAAGAAATCTGAAACACAAACGCACAGAGTTGGTAGAAGAGGAGTGGAGTCGTAGACCGCTTCTTAAACCCATTCATCTTCCTTCTTTCACACACACCACCGCCGTACTACCACCACCGATGGCCACCACCACAATCCAACCCAAATCCAAAGACAGAGTCCTCGCCATAGCTCACCAAATCGTAAAAAGCCTTAACATCAACACACAAGCAACCGAAGACATGATCAACATCTTTTCACGCTTTGAAAATCGTCTCTCTAACATCACAGCAGTAGCAGGTAATGAAACTTAAAGGCAGCAATAAACTGAGTTTAAGATTCTGATATTTGAAGTGTAAAAGGTTGTCTTAATCTACACAATAACTATGAAAGAAAATGTTGTAGATCAATAAATTTGTCCCAATAAGTAACCCCTAGAATGAATTGATGATCCCTATGAGAAATAATTACATGAATAAGAAGAAGATGAGTACTGTTTGGGAATCAAGTATGATGACTTTCATGCCAGAAATATCTTGTAGCATACGATTTATGTAGTCTCATACAGATGACACCACCACCATTTTTCAAATCAATATGCAAACCAATCGATCGATCTATTTTAGGGATTCAGATCGCTAGTAATCGTCCTAATCCTGGATGGTGGTGTTTATGGTGGAGGGGAAGATGCTTGTGGTGGTTATGGTGGAGGGTGGCAGTATGGTTTTCAGGTGGTGGTTATGGTGGAGGTATGGTTGCAGACTTGTAATTGGTGGTTATGGTGGATATATGGTTAGAGGAGATATGGGGTTTTTTGGATCGAGGGGGGGGGGGGGGGAGTTGTGGGATGGGTATACAAGACTTTCTTTTTCATTTATAAAATAAATGGTATTTTTAATTTAATACTAAGGGCATTTTGGTCATTTTACATGGAGTTAACGGTGAAAACTAACGAACTTCTACTCCAGGGACTATCCAAGTAACACCTCGTCAAACCATAGGGAGCACCGGTGTAATTTCTAAAAGTAGGGGACTCTAGATGTTATTTTACAAAACCACAGGGACTATCCGGGCATTTTACTCTATTTTAAAGTTTCGAATCAATTTCATGTTGATTAATACCTCTGTAAAGATTCACGACACCAAAGTGAATCACCACGACCACATGTTTCTCTCGATTTGGATCATTAAAGTAGGCATGCATTTCAATGGCAAATGAATCCCACAATGTAGCAATAACTTGATGACCCCTATGTGTATACTCAAAATGTTATATACATAAACTTTATGAAAACTATCTAGTAGGGAGGTTATAAGTATTAAGTAAAACACTCACTCAAGATCCTTAAGTTTGATATTCAATCTCTTCCCTTTGGTTCCATCCTTTTTATTTGTGTCCTCCAGATTGAAGCAAACTTCAACATACCCTGTGAAATCTATAAACAAAGGAAAAAATAGTAATAAATTAACACCAAAAACCTAAATGAAACATACTTCAAATGGATTGTCACATGTCAAATTAAATCACTTACCAAAAGTTGTACCAACTTCAACTTTATTTTCTACAACATCCTTGAACTTGACAAAAGAGAAGGAATATTTAGGACCACACCAATCATCACTTTTTTGAATCTGAGTGAAAAGACTAAGTGTTAACTTCTGCTTATTCTTCGTGTAGATGATAGTTGCATTGTTTGGTGTAATAGATGGCCTGCTGATCAGAAGACATTCATCGAGTTTGAAGTGATGATCAAATCTTGGCAATATCCTATGAAGACAATTTGCCAGAATCATATCACCCTGTAAGAAAACAATATTAATTAAATTCTATGTCCAAACATATTAATAAAAGCATCAGACATAAATAATACATCAACTTATTTGAATAGAAAAAAACATAATTCAATTCATACCTGTTCATCCATACATATCATGTCAACACGATATGTTTCATTGGTACGTCCGTGCATCATCTTCCTCCATAACGAAATTACCTTTAACTTCAAAGTATAGTTATTTGATAGAGCATTCACATTAGACAACATAGTTATTTTTTGAGGTTCCATGTCAATACAATTGAATCAATATAGGGAAGAAAATGGTAAACTATGGTGATAATGAAAGATGTATTTATAATAAAACTATAGATCATTTATTTTAAGGAAGTGTATTAAAAGGTAAACGCAATATCAAATCTTGAATAGGTTAAGAATTTTCAATTTCCTTTTAACTTTCAATTACAAATATAGAATATGTTTGGAAATTATTGATAAATATGTTTGAAAATTTTAAAAAATCTTTAATCCCTTAAGTACACGTAAAAATATTGTTGATTACATTGACAATTTAATTAGGTTGATCATAACCAATTTCCATCAATAAGAAAACTAACTTTCTGAAATTTAAAACTTTTCAAAAATCTGTATAATAACTTTTGAAGGATACTTAAATTTGGCATTTATTGAGCATAAACTGTAAATAATAATTCTTAAATTTGGAAGTTACGAAAAAATCTATTTTATAAAATTAAACTTTGTAATGATACTTAAAATAAAATCGTAAATATAGTGAGCTCAGAATAATAAACTTTCAAAAAATCTATTATAACGTATAACTTGAATTCGTCATTTAATGAAATGTTTATTAACCTTAACTTTTAAAAAGAACGGCAGCACAAATATAGCAACCTATATCATTATGAACTTAACTGTAACCCATTATTAATTTTAAACTTCTAATTTACTGGCCAATTTTCTCGGTAATCATTGTCGACTTAGTTAAAGAATGGATGTTTTATAAGTTTAAGACATTATTTTTTGATTGAGAGATAATTAATTAGCATATTACAATATCATACTGTATATATAATAGTAGACAGAAAGTTTGTAATTTTGACATCTTTTATATAATACATATAAAGTTTGACAACCTAGCAATTAAAAAACCCATTTATACATACGATAATGATTCAAATATAAAAATTAGTTGTAGGATCGTGATCTGACCCAAACGAGTCGTTCAGAGGTGTTCAACTTCGTTTCAGGTGCGAAATAACAAGAAACGGAGGTAGAAATAGCTGATTCTTCACTTAATCTACTGATTGTATTGATATGACAACGATTACAGCTCAATCTTCACACCGGCAGCACTTCGGTATGGAATACAAGACAATGTTCTATCTATGGTTTCGCTCAAGGGAACACCTATATATAGAGATGGTGGTTTCGCTCCAAGTGACATGTTCACATGAGCGAAACCTCATGTGTACAAATAAGCGAAACCTGACCATGACACATAAGCGAAACCCTATGCTATGACCATATGAGCGAAACCCTCTCCTAAGATACATACAATCTCCTGTTTTCTCGTAAAACGTGCCCTAATCTATACAATGCAATTTAAGACTCGATACAAGACGAAGTCGACAGATGTAGTGCACCAACAGACTCCCCCTCAAATGTTGACGAGTCGACTATCGAGTCACGACAATGTTGTATCTTCACATCTTCAATCTTGATCAGTCTCTGGGCTTTTTTTCTTTCTATCTCTTCATCAACAGACTCCCCTTCTCGATTTGCTGGCATTCCTTTGTTCTTCAGCAACATCTGCTTCAGGATCTTAGTCTGGCTTTCTTTGTCTTCAGAATCCAAAACCTGGCACTCTATCTTTAAGTTCAGAATCGAAACTTGGCTATTCCTGCACACACATTCTTAACCCAGAAGTAAATTTTATGAATTTAACAATTTGAGTGCACCAACACTAACTCTCTTTCATAAACATGTGCACCAACAACGACTCTCCCTCTAACTACTTTCTATTATGATGAACTACTTGTTGATTGTCAAAACACATTTGCTGATAAATACACACTCCCCCTCACAACAATGTCATCATGTTTAGCACTCGGAACTTTGAAAATCAGTTTTCCAACATCAGTTGTCGAAAATCTTTTTGACTTTTTCAAAAGTTTATGCTAAAACACACCGAAAATCTTTTTGTATTTTTGAAAGTAAAAAAAATGCAATAAAGAAATATTTACAGACAATATTTTTGTGAGTTCGTGCAAGAGGATCATATCAGTTTTTGACAAGTCACAAGTACCGTTGAGCTTAGTTACACATTAAGAATTAAACAATTCACTTAGATTGCCAATATACTGATCCACTTAAATTTTCACACAAATTTCAACTTATTCAGGATATGAGTTAGGTGTTTTAAGGACTTAAACTCATTCATGTGTCCCACCTCTTGAATATACTCCCGTATCCAGATCCCAATATTCAGTCTTACAGGTGAGTATACCACAGATGATATCTGTCAGGGGTTAAATTGCGAGGGCCGTGAGAGCTCAGGTCGATACTCCCGTATACGCAGAGAGATGAGGGCTTCGACTTTTGGTGTGTCCCCTTTAGAGGATCTTTTGATTACAACAGCAGCGACTATCAATTTTATTGTTTCATCAGCTTGCTGAGGGCGATGCTATTTTTCTAGCATTTGCAGAAAGCATTATCCGGGGACTAGGTCAGAACTTCCATTCAGCAGAAGTCCCTGGATAATACCCCAGATATCACTGAGCATAAAGACCTAGTATCTCAGAAAGAGGGACCTTTCAAACGAGATTTCAGGGGTTACCTATATATCCAAGTAGTGTTCCCCACGAAATAAGCAAGTTTTGAATTTATGTTTATATCCCGAAAAAGCTTACTAAATGTGTAAAAACCTATCGGCATATCATCAGTGAGACTGTTTAACGCTATTTAAACATTACATTTCTTTAGCATACTGTAACTGTCTACTGATGTACTATCATTTCCTCTTCTTTGACACAAAAACTCATTTTTGATTTTATCATGTTTTTGCCTTTTTCAAATTTTCAAATGTTTTTGGATTTTCAGAAAAATTACTCCCCCTAAAATGCAAACGCATTTTAGGAAATTTGAAAATAAACTGTACAAAAAAACTGACAACTGATATCAAATTGCATCAATTCGCCATCCACTAGGCATAAACAATCAGAACTCCCCCTTACACAAAACTATTTTCTCATTATGATTTCAAAACACTTAAGTTTGTTTTAACCAAAATGATTTTTCCGGAAAATAAGTTTTGTTAAGTTTACCACTTGTAGATTAGGAGTTTGGTTCATCATATTGTCCATTCAATCACTTGTATAAGGATTACATCAAGTTCAAACTAATGACCTTGAGTAATCACTTTGTCAGAAACAACCTCTTACCACTTGTAAGTATATCCAAAACATATAACCACATGTAGGAATAAAACATCTACACAAAACCATTTTACCAATCAAGATGCCGATTCCTGCTTCACACTTACCAACCTGGAAGCTCCGGCAAGTCACACTCATCCTGTAAAAATTAAACACATTTAAAAATCTTTCACAAAATCTATCTTAACAAGAATGATGCCGATTCCTGATCCACGATTACAAACTTGGGATCTTCGGCATAGTCCTAAGACTTTACGGGAAACAAACTTCCATCCAAGTCTTCTCAGACTTGATGGCTTTCAGTTCTTGCGCAGTAGGGTTGTAAGTTGCCTTTTTAGTTGCATAAAAATCTTTAACCCCCTTAACTTTCCCATTCAACATTTTCCCAAAAATTTTCTTAACACTTCCATTGAATGTTTTCTCGACATCAAAATTAGTATTCTCGTTGTAAAACTGATTCGAGATATCAACCTTACCAACTTTCTGTTTAACTTCTTCAAATTTCAGTGATGGAAACTCATCATCATTCACTGAAATTTTCACCTCAACCTGTGGCTCTTCTGGCTTTGTGGAACCAGATTCATTACCGACTATCTCATCAACTTTCTTAACAACCCACACTTGGTTGTCTTTCTCTTTCTTTTTATAAAAATTCTTTTTAGAACACTCACCAACCTCATAAGTTGAGTTTTCAAAAAATTTAAATTTTTCGGTTGGTAGTTCAATATCAACAACTTTTCCTTTCAACTTGTTAGAAACTCCCTGTTTTGACTTGGCATTTTTCGGACAGTTCCATGCAATGTGACCAGCTTCATTGCATTTGTAACAGGTTCTAGTTTCTTTTGAGTGACAAACTTCAGTTCCATTCTTCTTCTTTTCAGCAAGAAACTCTTGATTTGACTGTCTCCAGAATGGTTTCTTCTGTTCCTCTTCTACACTTCCACCTGACACAAATTCTGTTTTTGTTTTAGAATTTTTCAAAATTTTATGATTTTCTGGTGGAATAAATCCAAGACCTTTCTTTTTGTAGCTACGATTTTGGTTTAGTTTCTTTTGAAAACCAGAACCAGAATTGTAACCCTTTTTCTTATTTAGACATTGTTGAACTCTTGAAGTGTACCTTTTAGGTTTTTCAGTAAGATTTAAATCTTTTATTTCAGAAATGTTAATTTTTGTCATTTTGAAAACCTTTTTGATCATGTCAAAACAAACACTTCTTATTGGAAATTCTTTGTCATAATATAATTTGTCCGAATCATTTAAAGTGTATGCAACTTCAAATGTTTCATCATCCAAATTTGCTTTCGATAACAAAAATTCTTTACTATAAGACCGTTTAACCGACGACTTTGGACTGTTGACTGACGAATTTGAACTTGAACACCCAGACTCAGACTTTGACTCAGACTCCTCCTCAGTATCCAACACCTGATCGACCACCTTTTTTATTAACTCAGACTCATGATCAGTATCTGACGAGGTAAACGTGACATCAATGTTATCTGGTAAAACGTCAGTTGTGTCAGTTTTTAGCTTTATATTGACTGCTTTTTCAAGTTGCTCCTCGTTTGGTTTTCTAGGAGAATACCCTTCCCAAATTGGAGGCGGACACTTGTTATAGCTAACAGTCGGTTTCTTACCACTATCTTTCTTTTTCTTCGGCTTCTCATCTTGAAAAGCTTCCATACCTGCAACAGTTGGGTAAATACGATCAATGAGATAATCAGAACTAGAATAACTTTGTAATAAACGTCTAATTCTCTCATTCTCGATCTTTTCTGTCTCCAACTCTTGCTTCCATTTAGCACTCTCTTCGATGTAAAAGTTGATGGCTTTCTGTTTTGTCATCATCACAGCATTCATCATCGTTAGAGCTTGTTCTCTTTCAGAATTTGTCTTTTGAAGACCAGTTACTGTTCTGTTCAAAACCTCATATGATTCTTTCACGTAGTTAATATTGAACAGTAATTGCTCTTTCATTTTCTCAAGCTCAGCCAGTTTTTCATCTTTTGCTGCACATTCCTTGCAAGGTTCCAAACAATTTGTGCAAGGCTTGATAACTTCCACAATTTTTTCAAGTTCAACAATCTTTTCAACTTCAATCACTTTCTCAGCTTCGGTCACCTTTTCTTCTTTATTCACTTGCTCAGTCTTTTCAGCAACAACTTTAACTTCTTCAGTTTGAACAATTTCATCCTTTTCAGCATCACTTTCAGTCTTCATATCCTTTTGCTCTTTTGCAGCTCGTTTCTCCTTCAGCTTCTCCAGGCGATCTGCAAAATAGAAATGAAAACTTTCAGGAGATAGATGAGTTTTAGCAACATTAATATGTCGTTCTTCTTCATCATCACTATTGTCATCAGTTGGTGTTTGATCAAACTCTACTGATTTGTCAGAATTATCATCTGAAGAACCAGAATCAACTAGTGTTTGATCAAAAACAGCTTCCTTTTCTGAACTTTCATCATTTTGTGGACTTTCATCTGAGCTATGTGAACTTTCTTCAGATGCAACAGATTCTTTCTCCACATTCTTCACAATCTCACCAATAGACTTCATCCATGTAGTAAACATATCTGGTTCATTTACAATCTTGACAATGAAAGCTTTGAAATTTCCTTTTTCATCTACAAACATATCCCAGCTGAAGCCTTCAGGTGGCCTCTCATCATCTTGATCGACTATGCATGCTTTGCTATAAGGAGATATATAATTGTTCTAGTTGAAATCTACCACACACGCTCTCTTGGAATCCTCAATCTTTCTACCATGAGCCGTCTGTGAATCTTGTGATTGACCAACCTGTTGATAGGCTTTCCGGTAGTAATAATCTTTTCCAAACGGATTCTGAGCACCACTAGCTTCCTTGTTCTTACACTCCCGCTTGAAATGGCCTTTCTCCCTGCATCGAAAACAAGTAACTTTAGATTTATCAAATCCTAAAGTAGATACATGAGCATCAAGAAAGTCATTTCTCCCAGTAATTGTCTTAAACTTTTCAGCACGCCTAAGAACACTAGCTAGACACCATTTGATATCCATTAATTCCATCTCTTCAATGTCAATCTGATCGTAATCCTCCTTTGTGAGCATAGGATTTCCGATCCGACCTGCAACTAGACCTTCATACAAGAGAAGCACAGAACCAAGTAATGCCATGTGATCTTTTGCAACCTCCTCAGAAAAACTTTGTCCATCTGGAAGATTCAAGGCAATATTGCATTGTATTACACAACCATTTCCCATTTTGGAGCTTTGATTCTGAAAACTTTCTGATGAACTCTTTGGATTGACACTCGGATATAATGAGAAACCACTGCTACTTTTGGTTGAACTTTGATCAGCTTTTTCCGATGAATCTCCAGCACTAAAAGCAGTCTGGATTTTCGGACTTCTTTCAGTTTCTGGAACACTACCTTTGTAATAAATTTTTACATCCTGTTGACCACTTGGACTATTCATCCTAGTGATCTTTTGCTGTTCCAAATCCTGACTTTTAATTTTCTCAATAAACTGACCAATTGTTAACCCATCATAAACCCCAGTGTTTTTCAGGATCATCAAATAAGTTCCCCACTCTTTTTGCGGTAACACATCAGCTAATTTGTCTACCCACTCTTCAGGATCCTTTTTTATACTAAGCATTGACATAGATCGCACCAAGTGGCAATAACGTTCAATCAGCTTCTTCGTATCTTCTCCCGGTAAACTACTGAACAAATCAAACTCTTTCTTGTGCAACGCCTTCTTGCTCTTAATCATTTTCTCACTACCCTCAAACTTAACACGTAAAGCATCCCAGATTGACTTCGAAGTTTTGTCATGCTGAAGCAGTATGAAAATGTCTTCTTTGATAGCTTGCTGAAGTAGACTAATCATCATCTTTTCTGCTCTATACATATCACGTTCTTGATCACTAAATTCAGATATTCTTTTGTCAACTTTCAAATCAGTCTGTGGCAAAACATATTTCTTCAATATACATTCCCAAGACCTAAGATGGTTTGCCTGAACCCAATTCTCGAATCTATCTTTCCACCCGTAGTATTCTTCAATACTCATCAATTTAGGGGGCTTTTGGGTGGTTCCCGTCTCATTTTCTAAACTCATAGCTTGAGCAATAGCACCTGGACCAGACGGTGTTGCAAATGCGTTATAGAACTCGGTATCCATGACTTTTCAACACGTATTTCAAAAAATGTGACTAATAAGCGAAATCAGGTGATTTGTGCACTAAGAGCGAAAACCCCAGAAGTTCAAATGAGCGAAACCCTAATTTGCACTTGGAGCGAAACCTGTGATGACCTTTGGAGCGAAACTACCAATTGATGTGACACTTGGAGCGAAACCTTGATGTTCAAAAGAGCGAAACTGCTGATGTACTTTGGAGCGAAACCTTGATGAATCTTTGGAGCGAAACTTGTGTTCACAAAAGCGAAACTACAATGCAATTTGGAGCGAAACCTTTCAATTATGTGACACACAAGCGAAACTAGATGGTCAAATAAGCGAAACTACACAAAATCCGTATAAGCGATACCTAGTCCGAACCAATTTTAGTCCATTTTTAATTTGAATTTCAACACCAAATTCTCAGGGATTTGTCTATGTCCAATTCTCTACAGTCTGAGAAATTTTGATCCAATTTTGACCAGTAAAATTTTCCGAACTGATGAAAGAAGATGTAGAAGTAAGAAATTTCAATAAATTCCAGCTGTTCTCTGCAGAACTCCTCCTCCTGAGCTCTGACACCACTTGTAGGATCGTGATCTGACCCAAACGAGTCGTTCAGAGGTGTTCAACTTCGTTTCAGGTGCGGAATAACAAGAAACGGAGGTAGAAATAGCTGATTCTTCACTTAATCTACTGATTGTATTGATATGACAACGATTACAGCTCAATCTTCACACCGGCAGCACTTCGGTATGGAATACAAGACAATGTTCTATCTATGGTTTCGCTCAAGGGAACACCTATATATAGAGATGGTGGTTTCGCTCCAAGTGACATGTTCACATGAGCGAAACCTCATGTGTACAAATAAGCGAAACCTGACCATGACACATAAGCGAAACCCTATGCTATGACCATATGAGCGAAACCCTCTCCTAAGATACATACAATCTCCTGTTTTCTCGTAAAACGTGCCCTAATCTATACAATGCAATGTAAGACTCGATACAAGATGAAGTCGACAGATGTAGTGCACCAACATTAGTAACGTTAAAAGATTTACAAAACATGATCCAGATACTTGGTAAGCGAAGATACTAAAACATGTACATAACATGCAAAACCAACAAAAACATTTATTGGTACTAAATTAACAACAGTCCAAAAGATAATTCGACTGTTTCTAACCAACAAACGTAAAGATCATTATACTGTTTTTAACCACCAACACACACACTATACCTTCACCGCCTCAGTGGTAAATCAACATACCTTTACTTTTGACATAAACCATATGAAACTCGGAATCCCTGACCAACTGTTTGTCTCTAACAAACTGATTCATACCAGTCACGTTGTAGCGCGGACAGCCTTGCGAGTGCTCCACACCAATCGACACGTCCCAAGTCCCAGCAACGGAGTCCTTGATAATCAAATCCATCTTACGATCCAAACCGTGCAATTGAGCCCACTTCTTTTTCAGGCGCTACGAATACCAATAAAATATTTTAATAATAAAAGTGGTTACACAGTGGTCATCGAATTATAAGGACTACAAAACACAACATACATTAATAGTATGAAAAGGTAAATATCGAAAAGTTACATAATGATTGTCCACACGAAATACAACCGGTACTTCGTCATCCGTATTTTGTTCAACACCAACAACAGGAATCGGATTAGGCAAATCATCATCGGACACTTCAATAAACTCATTTGTAGGTTCTTTTTTGGTAACACAAAGTTCTGGTGGGAAAGTTAAAACGGCAGGTTTGCAACAAAAAACACTCATCTCATACGTCCTCAAATCAACCATTTCAAAAACCACCAAATGATGATCAGTAATAGACATCTCCTTTTTTATTCGACTCCAACCAGTTGTAATATACAGCTCATCGTCAAAAACTTCCATACGGACGAACCATTTACGATTACCAGACGACCGTACCACAACAGGATATAACGGACACGTATTAAGCATCTTGTGATGAACAAACAACCTACTCACATACTACACGTGATATACAAACATATATCAGTTCAAATGTTAAACATATATCAGTTCAATTGTTAAACAGATATCAGTTAAAATGGATAAGTACCATGCAATTGTCTCGGTCTTTAAAATTTCCAAGTTGGTAGTAGAAATACTCAGACGGCGCAAGAGAGATGTCTTGATAAAAGTAGATGAGACGAAAAGAAGATAAAGCTTCTTCAAATTGGAAAACCACCCAGGCATAGGATGGTAACTTCAAAGAAGTGACCATATCAACCCACCCGTTATAAAGAAAGTAGTCGCCTGCAATCTTAATAACTTTTACTTTAAAAATCCTCCCATCGACAGTGCGGATGACAGCATTCTTATCCAGGTAGTTGAATGTTTTAATCCACTCGCCATATAATGCCGGAAGTTTCTATAAACAAACACAGTAGGTAATGTTAATGGCAATTATAAGATGAATAATCACAGACAATTTATTACAAAATAAATTATTCTGGTCCCAAATTGTTATAAGATTAATACTAACCAACGATTTTTTGTCGTTGTAACGGACACGTGCAACGAATCCATAAACCATTTCAGCTTTCTACGTATGCCTGGTACATGACACCATAAGATTTATATTTAAACCATCAAAACATAAGAGTAAAAATTTAGCAGTTCAAATAGGATCTTCAAATATTAAAAAAAAAATCCATTACTAAAACCAAAAAATCTTCAAATAAAATTATGTGATACACAATTATGTGATACACAATTAACAGTCAACCTAATCAAAATAAAATCCATTACTACAATCACCAAATCTTAAAATAAATTTATGTCATACACAATTAACAGTCAACCTAATACCCAATAACATCACCACTGTATATGACATAAGGTAAATACATAAAATCCGGATCAGTTTTTAAAAACTTATAGATCAATAAAATCCGGATCAGTTTTTAAAAACTTATAGATCAATATCATAACATGCATTATAACTAAACATTAATCGGTTACAAAAACTAAGATCAATACATGAAAAAAGAAAGAACAAACAATGTCGAGTATGGTTTCGGTTTCCGGTTTAATCAGAAATAAAAGATCAATAATAACAAAAGATCCTTGTATAAGATTGAAGACATAGATTACTACACTAAAGACGATAACAACATTGTTGCATAAATGGGTTAAGAAGCAAAATCGGAGACGAAATTCAACATTTAAAGAAAATTACATGAACAAAATACACCAAAAACAAATTATCTATGAAAAAGTATGATATTACCGAAGAAGATTTTGATGAAGATATGATGAACTTGTTGAAGATAAAAGGGTTTCTTGGTTTCCGTGTAGAAGAAAGAGAAAGAACTGAGATTTTGTATGTATTATGGACAAAAACTAAAGTTTATATAGGGTCCAATTTTTCGGGTGGGCGGGTCGGATTTTTGCCATTCGGATGCCGCGATATATGGCTTAAAAAGGTGGAAGTTTTTTGAGTCAAAACCAATTTTAAGAAGCCCTATGGTGATGCCACCTCATTTTCCAAGCCCTCATGTTTATCAGCCCTTATTTATCATGTTTATTATATATAATAGATTAATATTCTTTATATTTTATTAGAACCTGCATTTTACAAATAATAACATAAATATTTGTTTTCTAATGCTTGCGCAGAGACTTCTTTTGATGTCATACATCATGAAATTTCACTTTACAAACACCTTAAATGTGGAGTTATACTCTAGTTCACAACCATGGTACAAAAAATGCATCAAGGGTATATATAAAGTCGGATATTCATTTTGAGTCCAATATCTCACATATTCACAATGACTATCTAGGATGGTAGAATCGGTAGTGGGCCCATGATTTTTTTTAATGGTTATCTCCTTTTTTCGGTGTTAATATTTTTCACAACCCAACATTATAATTTTTGGCTCGGTCACCGTTCAGGTTGGATCGGGACAAGGAACATAATAAAATACAATATTATAATAAAAATATATGATTATTACTCATTAGAAAACGCACAATAAAAATACAATGTCATTCAAATAGAATAAAAAAACATTACAATTTTTCAAAGTTATTCCCTAAGAGTTTTCATCTTTTAAACACGATTTTGATCGAAACTTTCTTTTCAATAATCCTTTCATAATTAGCCCTAAAAATCAAGCTTTAACAAAACTAAGTCACAAATTCGAAATGCAAAACGAAAAATAAATTCTTAAAGTTTTCATGTGCAGAACGAATAATGGTTGGTACAAATCTCATGTAAGTATGAATTTAAATGACACTTGCACAAAATTTCATTTATTTAACATTATATTTTAAGTTTTGGTAACCAGATTAAAACTTAAAATATGTTGATTGAAATATTTTATAGTGAACTAGTGGCCCTTTATATTCCCACGTTTAGCATACATATACTAACAATAATACCTTATTGATTTGCTAACTAACATCATGGGTGGTGGAACACACAAATAATGCTTCTATCTTTGGGCGTTTTGCGCCATGTGACAGTCCAGTCAGCAATGAAGCATTATGGGTCGTTTTTCTAAAATGAGTATTGTGGGGTTGTGGGCATTGTGGGGCATTATGTTAACGAGGTGTAATAAAATTAAATAAAAAAACATCAAAAAATCTTATTGGACAAACAAAAAGAAGATCAAGGGTGATTGGCCAAAACCAATGAAGCAAGGCGTGGAAAAAAGCACGTCAAAAGCAAATTTTTTTGAAAAAAACGCCCCCGGGACAGAAGATGGGCGTTATAGGGCGTTTTTAAAGGAAAAAAGCCCAAACACCCCCCACTACGGGTGGTCTAAGCTCGACTAGTTCCACAACATTGAGAACATATCGGGGCGGTGGGAGTTTGACCCATTGCGATATTGAACCCCAAACAAAATGCGGATATTCGCATGAGATCAGCAGGTGGTCTACTGATTCATGTACCAAATTACACAACACACACTTCACAGCCGGTACTGGAACATTTCTTACCGCCAATGCCTCCCTTGTCGGAATGCGGTTTAATACTACCCTCCATAAGAAGCAGTTGATTTTCTTAGGTATCCAGCTTAGCCACTTCAGCACTTTTGTTTCTGGGATGGTAGGCATTTGATCTAACTCCTTCAGCAGGTCGCATACTCTAAAAGCATCACACGAGTCACCCGACTACCACAACTATACGTCTGACCCATTTCCAATTGTCTGTCCTTCTAACAGTTTAGTACACCCGTTCCATTCAAGTAGATCAACATCGTTAGATATGTGATTGGAACTGCCCCATACCCATGATACTTTACCTTGGGAAGACATGTATCTTTCTTGCACTGTACAACATTTTTCAGTCTCAAGTGAAAAAATATTAGGAAACCGAGCTCGTAAAGAAATGTCACCTACCCATTTATCTAACCAGAAAAATATATTGTCTCCACTACCCACCTTCGCTTTCAATTTGTTTTTAACTTCAACAGTTGGGTTATCCGACACCCTACCCATATTAACAATACTTTTCCAAACGTCCCCAAGCGAGCTTTTAAGAGGTATTGACGAATGACCCCGTATGCCACGATGCAAGGCCGTAATGACTCGAGCCTAATGATAAGAGGGTTCATTCTTGAACCTTACATTCCACTTCACCATTAGGGCCTTATTCATCGAGGCTAAGTGTAACACCTCGTAAAAACACGTCCAATGATATATCGACACATGCACTAAACCCTAATAAAGTCAAACGTTGAATTTGAGGGACTAATTTTGCGAAATATCAAAAACTTTGATTATAGAAGGACTGGGAATGTTAACATGCTTAATAAAAGCCTCTGAATAATGTTACATGATAATCATATTCACAAATGAGCCACTTGTTGATCAAGTGTAGCCGTTTGCGTAATTAATTGAAAGTTTGCGCGATGAAGGGTTAAAAGCGTCAACATGTTAATTCTTACCTCTGAGTGACCTTTTAACAAACCGAGAGCTTCATGATAATTGATTACACCCTTGGGAATGCCTAATATTGGCCATTAAGGGATTTTATGCCTATAAGTGAAGTTACGCGCAACTTTGCAAGTTAGAGGGACTAAAAGTGTCAATATGTTTAATTATACCTCTGAATGACCTTTTTACGAACCTGACGTATCATGATGTTTAGTAATACTCTCAAGAATGCCTAATATAGATCGGACAAGGCTTCGATGCTATTAAACGATGATATGCGCAAGTTTGCACATTAGAGGGACCAAAAGCGTCAACTTTTGAATCTACACCTTTTGGTGACCATTTAAGAAAACAGGAGCATCATAACAATTAAGTATATGCTCGGGAATACTCAATATGGGCCACGAAAGGCTTGGATATCATTAAACGACATTTCGCGCTACTTTGTGCGATTAAGGGACTAAAAGCGACAACTTGTGAAACTACGCCTTTGAGAGGCCTTTTAAGCAAACAAGGAACTCCGCAATATTCTATTATACCCCCGAGAGTCTCTAGCACTGGCCGTGTGAGTTCATTATACCATTTCGCAATAATGCGCGCAAGTTCGTTAATTAAGGGTTACAAGCGGCAACGCGCAAAACTACGCTTTAGAGGATCTTTTTAATCAAACCGAAGATTTCGCTATGCTCGGTCAAACTCCCGGATGCCTAGGAATGATTACTGGAGGTCTCAGTACCTTGTATTAACATGACAAACTAAAATAGAAAATATAGTGTCGATTAATATAAAGTTTGAAAGGTTATATAACAAATAAAAGTATAAGGGACTGTTTTGACAACCTTCAAACTTGTCATTGAACTTGGTTGGATCTAATATAAAAGTGCAAGGGACCAAATATGTCTTTTTATAAAATTCAACAAGTTAAAATGCTGAAAATCATAAGACAGGGACCAAAAATGACATTTCAGCAAACTTGTGGAGCTGGGCCACCTCGGACGCGGGCCGCGTAAGCTGGGCCTGAAGCCCACGCGGGCCGCCAGCGACCGAATCTGTTGTTTTCTTTTTTTTTCATTTGTTTCTTGCTGAATTCCATTTATAACCAAACCATGTGCTCATATTTCGATCCTAGGGGCACTTAGCTGGTATTACAAGCTAGTATTACACATGTTTCAATCCTATAACTCCCTAGAACACTTGTCATGTCCCAATATCTATAAATAGGTGAGAATTTCTCACTTTCAACTCACATCATTTCTTGAGCTCTAGCTTTCTCTCTCAAATCTGAGGATCCTGAATTTTTGGAACCTCCTTATGAGTTGATTTCAGTCCATTGGACCCTTGGTAAGAGTCCTTTCGTGACTAGTTAATAATATTTGGTTTAAAAAGCCGAAAAGTCAAGTGTTTACGTTAAACACTTTGACTTTTAAACGGTCAAGCCATTGTTCGCAACGAACATGGCTACATGATCGTAATTAGATAGGTATTAAACCCTCAAAAAGGCCACCTCCTAATTACCGCGTTTGCTTAGTTAATTATCGGGTCAAAGTAATCGAAATAAAAGTCAATCGAGTCGATTTTTAAATAAAATTCATAACTAATGATGTAAAAGCAATAAAATCAGTTTTGTCACTTTAATAACTTGGTAAATATTAATTGAACACGTCTAGGCATGTTCAACCCGACAATTCTGAGTTTAGGCTCGGTTCGGAACCGAAAGTCGCAAAAATAGACTTTGCTTTGACTTTCAGTTCTGACCCGATTTAGCTTAGTTTAGATATGCCTTAGAGCTCCATTAGGACCATATTACATATAAGTATAACCCTCTGAGATTATACAATATGGTTCCTTAGAAATCCGATTCATTTGCATGTTTCCTTTAATTGCTTAAATGTTGACCATTATGCCCTTTTGACATTAAAACGAGATTTTTGAAAATGTGAGATGGCAAAAACCTTTATTACTGATTTATAAACATGTCCTAAAAATTTGACATCAATTTGAGGTATAAATTAGGAGTTATGCTCAATATCGTAAATTAAAGCCTTTTTATTAATTAAACGACATTTTTGGCATAGAACCTAGTTAAACCCAAATTTTGACACCAAACCTTTTACCCACTGATGTAATATAATATTTTGGGATTTTTGAAGATTTTTATTAATTTTTAAACCGATCATAATGTGGGGTTCTTGCTTTAATTCGGTGATTGACGGTTATACCCTTTTTGCTAATAAAATGAGTTTTACGTAACATTTTGATACCAAATCTTTTGCTACTGATTTAATATGATAAATAAAATATTTTGAACTATATAAGATGATCAAAAACTCAGATTTCTTTATATCACCCGAAAGTCGCCTAAAACCGACTTTTTACGCATTTTAACGCATAGTATGGATTAAAACTATTTTTGACATATAAGACTTAATACCTACTGATGTTTTAAGTAAATTTTTATACTTTAACAGTAAGTAAAAGTTTTGAACACAGATTTCCAAATTTGACCTTTAAAGCTTATGTGAAATGACCAAAATGCCCCTACGGTGCATAGTTGGTTATGAATGATAAATTTCACATATATGCAATACCCTACTGATATGACTTACAAAAATAAATATTTTTACTGATCATTTTAGACCAGAACCTCGGATTCATATTTAATCTCTTTTTTAATCTTTAAAATGACCAAAATACCCCTACGGGGCATAAATTGGTTTTAAATCCGTTTTGGGCATAATGGAAGGTATCCTACTGATATCACAACATATTTTAAGCATATTAACTTAGGAAACTTGTTCATGACTCATTTGGTTATCCGTTATGCATTTATCGCGTTCGGTACGGTTTATGTAACTAGTTTGCATAAATTAATCGAAACGGGTCAAACCTTATCATTTTCACTTCAAAATCCAGATTGTGTTTAGTTTACCCATATGATACAAGTCTTCATACTTGTCGGGTCTAAACCACATTCTAATCCGGTCTTCACTTAATCTTGCGTTTTCAACCGTATACCCTTCTTTAAAACTAACCGGTCTAAGTTTAAACTTAAGTAAGACCCGTTAGGATTCTAATAGGTTATTAAAACCTTCGTTCCAGATTTAGGAGCCCAGTAAAAGATACTTGCACTTGCTGATTTATACGGCTGAGATAAATTTGTATATTTTGCTCAGGTAAATACTTTTAACTTAGTTTCCCTTATACGAGCTTGGGGTACGGTATATAAAATACCGCTTGGTCGGGTATTGAATTTTAATCATATGAAGGTTAAATCATTGAGATAACCCGTTTAATCTGTTTTGTTTGTTTTAAGCCTTTGGGGGGTTAATGACCATGTCCTGGATATCCTCGACTCATTCATTGAAATGGCCACGACTTAAGCACAGGGTGTAGGAATACACCTGCCGGTGTGTATGTAAAATAATATACCTGCTTGTTCGAGAATAACTCGCCGTAGGTTATATTATGTGGTGTGTCTATTAATCTTTAACCCGGTATTCAACCCGGGCTACTGAATGTATAACAAACATATAATTCTTTTACCTCTTTTGATAAAACTCCATAAATATATACGCCTGTCTACTAAAAATCCTTTTGAGGACATTATATTTCAATATAGTCCTTTCAAGGACATTATATTCAATAATAGTCCCTTCGAGGACATCATACTCTAAAATAGTCTTTTCCTAGATGTATCATTTCATTAAAAACCTTTTTGTTAACATATTCTTTCATTAGAGTCCCTTGGTGGACATAATAATTCACTATAGTCCTTCCGAGGACATATCATTTCACTAAGTCCCCATATTGACATATCTTATAGTCCTTATATGGACTTATATTTTCATTTCAGTCCCTACGTGGACTAGTATTTTCTTAAAGTCCCTATAAGGACTTATCTTCCTATGTAGTCCATGCGTGGACGTTTGGTTACTATAACTCTAAACTGAATGTATCTTTCGCTTTAAGTCCTTTTATGGACGTATTAATTCATTAAATCCCTATGGGAATATGTTAATTCTAAATAGTCTTTCCGTGAGTAAGAGATTTCATTATAAGTCCCTTAGTGGACATGAAATTTCCGTATGACCCCTTTGTAGACCTGATATTTTCATTATAGTCCTTTCATGGGCAGTCAGTTTTAAAATAGTCCCTATACGGACTTATGATATTTTTATAGTCCTTATACGGACATATAATTTTCTTTTAAGGTCCTCTATGGACAAGTATGGTATCAAAAGTCCTGTTTAAGGCACTATGGTAATTTCTTAATGATTTATTGAAAGTTTTGAAGGGTTTTATATAGGTACTCATATCGTCCTTTATCATCCTTTAGTATGAATTGATTCGAACTTTATCGATCTGCTAAATAAATTCAAAAGATCTTCTTAATGGTTTACCACTGCCAAGTAGCAAGTCCACATAAATTGGCCAAAACTTTCGGTAGTTAAGGGTAATTATTCCTTCTACTATGATAGTTAAGGGAGATACCCTTTCTATCCAGAGGTGGTGAACTGTTTTCAAGCCTCTAAACCTATATGATCAATACGATCATGGTAATATCGTGTAACCATTAAGACAAATTAATCCTTGTTAACATCTGAGAACATGTTAACACTCCTGGCAGTGTGACTTGAGAGACCACACCAGCCATCAAGGCATTTGGACCTATGTCCAAGCCTTAAAGCCTATATGATCGAATTTGATCTTGGCAATGTAACACCTCGAAAATTCATGACCAATAAAATTAAGACACGTATCACGTAAAGCAAACACGTCATGAACTCGGACCAATTTAAAGATGTATGGCAGGATTTAAAAGTGTCGACATGTTAATTTGTACCTCTGAACGACCTCGTTATAAATCCCAAGACCCAAATTTATATTATAAACATCTGATACATTCAAGTCCGATTATTTTGATAATGTATAATTCAATTTGGCACAAGAAGTGGATCTTATGTTCTATACGACAAATTCCTTCAAAAGCATTCATTAGAAGTGTCCAAGGATGTGTAAGTGCATGGCAACACTTTCAAGAGCTTGCAAAAGCCTGTTCATGGTCCCCTCCTACTGATTTAAAGCATAAGATTCGAAGTGGTAAAGTTGCATGGTCAAGACCTCAAAGTTAACAAGTTTTTGTCTTCTGATGAAGGCTTACGGACCGTAAGAAACTAACCCATACGGTCCGTAAGAGAGCGGAGCTGGGCGATGGTTTCTGAAAGACGGTTACGGACCGCAAAGCCTAAGGCTTACGGTCCGTAAGACATGTATCTGGGCAGAATTTTGGACAGATGCCTGTTAAACAAGTTACACCGCCTTATAAGAGTGGTATTCGAAAATCAGGGGCCCTATAACTGGTTTTTAGCATCGTAGGGACACCTGGGAACATCTTACAACAATTGTAGACTGATTTGGAGTGATCTTGATGCATCAAAGTCACTATATAAGAGAACCTCTTGTTGCAACATTTGGTCTTTCATTCGCAACTCACTTCAAGCTGGTCTCTGGAGCTCCTCTGGTCAGCAAGCAAGTTCCCTTAAGTTCCAAATCATACTTAGGACCTTTGTAAGTGTCCTTAATCCTTCTTAATTCAGTTTAGCTTAGTTAATTAGCTAAAAGTCAAACCGTCGTAATTAAGTTTTGACTTCGAGATTAATTAAAAATTGTTCAGTCAAATCTCGAATTGAAAGTACCTATAAGTAGATAATTATGTGGGTAATAAACCCTTAAAAGGGTACTCTCTGATTCCCACTTTAACTAAGTCAATTGTCGGGTCAAACTTGATATTAAAAAGTCAACAGAAAGCTAAAAATCAAATTAATGCATAATTAGCAATGTAGAAGACATACAACCTGTTTTATCATTATTATAACTTGGTAATTAATGCAAGAACATGTCTAAACATGTTCAGCCCGACAATTTTCAGTAGAGACCCGGTTCGGAACCGAAAGTCACATAATTTGACTTTTGCTTTGACTTTCAGTTTTGACCCATTTGAGCATAGTTTAGAAATGCCTTAGAGCTTTATTTGGACCAGGATATATATTAGTATAACCCTCTGAGATTATACACTTCAATAGTTATCCAATTCATATGCATGTTTTCGTTAATTGCTTATATGTTGACTATTATGCCCATGTGACCTTAAAACGTGATTTTTGAAAATGTAAAAGAGTAGAACCTTAGTTACTAATTTATAACTTGCACCAAAAATTTGACATCAGTTTGAGGTCTAGATTAAGAGTTATGCTCAATAGCGTAATTAGAAAGCTTTTTGTTAATTAAACGACATAATTAGCATATAGCCTAGTTTAACCCACTTTTTGATATCAAATTTTTTACCCACTAATGTAATATAATATTTTGGGATTTTTGAAGATTTTTAATTAATTTTAGGCTGAGCATAACATAGGGTTGTAGCTTTGATTCGGTTATTGCCGGTTTTGCCCTTTTGAGCCTATAAAATGAGTTTTACAAATCTTTTTGACCCCAAACCTTTTGCTACTGATTTTATATGATAAATAAATTATTTTAAACCTTCTGGAATAATAAAAATATCAGCTTTCTATATAAAACCCGGAAATGGCTCCAAATCACCTTTTAAAGCGTTTTTAACGCATAGTATGTATCAAAACTATTTTAAACATATAAGGTTTGATATCTACTGATATTTTAAGTATATTTTTATACTTTAACATTAAGCTAAAGTTTTAAACTCAGATTTCCAGATTTGACCTTTAAAGGCTATGTGAAATTACCAAAATGCCCCTACGGTGCATAGTTTGGTTTTAATAAGATAAATTTCACGTATAATTAGTACCCTACTGTTATAATTTATAAAAATGAGTATTTTTACCGATTATACCAGGCCTGTAACTCAGATTATTATTTAAACTCTTTTATAACCTTTTAAATGACCAAAATGCCCTTACGGGGCATAATTCGGGTTTAAATCCGTTTTGAGCATAATGGAAGATATCTTACTGATGTCACAACATATTTAAGGCATATTAACTTAGGAAACTTGCATATGACTCATTTGGTTACTCGTTACACACGTTTCGCGTTCGGATCGGCTTATGTAAAGTGTTTGCGTTGTGTGTTGTGTTTTGATAGAGAACGTAGTAACACCCAAAAGTGCGTTTAACGAAAATGGGTTCGAGTATACTCACAGAACGTGTACTAATCAAGAAACACAATCCTCAGTGGATTGAAGGGAGCGTCGGGTCAGCCTGTGTACGGGAACAGAAGTATAAGTTCTCCAAAGTGCTGAAACGGTCGGAAATCGAAGTGTTGGTGGGAAAACAGAAGCTTCGTATGAAGCTGGTGCCTTCGTACGAAGGGGCCCTTCATACGAAGGTGGGTCTTCTTACACATGCTACTTCCATTGTCCAAAATCGTGTGTCTTCACGTCGTCTTTAGAAAATCGAGTGTTCATCCCCCTAACCTTAAGCTATTGATTGAGCTTAGAGCCGGAGAGGTCTTTGATTCTGTCACGTATGGAAATTGGGCTCTGTTGTGTAAAACCAGGGCCTTCGTACGAAGGCAGTGCCTTCGTACAAGGCCATGTCCCTTCGTACGAAGGCAGTGCCTTCGTACGAAGCTGGCTTTGCACAGAACAGTCCAGTTCACAAACGTGGCTGTTTTTGGCATTCGGTGCAGTGTTTTTGCCTAAATCGGATGTGTTTCTGAGTCCTCTTCAAGTTAGTTTCGACATTACCTCGTTCCATTGTTCAGTGAACAAGATACATGCTGTTTTAAGTCCGTTTAGCGTGTAAAAATCAAGTTTAAAAGGTTTTTAAAGAGTTTTCACCCAGATCCAACACTTGGTGAGTGTGAAATCAACTGATTTCTAACTTGGGAAGCTGTAGCTAGTCCCAATACACCTGGTTAAGTGTAGATTAGAGGTGAAAGAAGAAGTTTCAATTAAAAAGATGAAGGGTTCTTGCGAAAAGCAGGAATTTATGAAGAAAATAAGAAGTTAAGTGAAAAGTTGATTGTTTTTAGGTGAAAACAGAAGAGTTTAGTTGAAAACAAAGTGATTCTTGTGAAAATCGAAGTGGAAAACGTTGTATAATTGAAGAAAACTGTTAAATCTTACTTGAAAACGGTCGGACAGCAATTCGGCAGAGTTTTGGCTCAAAATCAGCAAGTGACTATGAATGAGGTGGGGCTTGGGTATTTATAGAGTTGGTGGGTTCGCACAGAAGAGCCTGGTTCGAACAGGCTACCTTCGTACGAAGGCAGTGCCTTCGTACGAAGCTGCCTAGCTTCGAACAAGGTGCTGTTTTGTGCAACCTTTTCCTCGTTTCACGTGTAAGACGCTCGTTTAATGTGTTTTGTTGCATTAGACAATATTGGTTCATTAAGTATTTTAGCGTAGCACTGAGTTTCGAGTTACGTTGCGTTTAGAGTGATAAATCGAGTTCTGCGAGCAGTGTTGGGTTTGCGTTGCGATAGCATTTGCGAGTAACAATATAATAAGCACACACAGGTAAAACACGTAAGAAAACACGCATAACATTACTACTACTGATAACAGCGTTTGCGATTGTAAAGCGTGTTAGTCGTGATAAGCGTAGGCATAGGCGGAGGCGTGTGATAACCATACAAACATACTCGGCAATTTAAATAGCATAATTCTCTGCAATTCGTGTTGCGTAAGCGTTTGCGAATATAAGGAGTTTAAACGTATAGCGGTGCGGTGTGATGAAAAAGTATTTAGTATAACACAACCCTTTGGTTATATCGAATCCCAGGACTCAAGTTGGTTACAAAGCAAAGCGAAAACGAACAGGTAATGATCCGAAAAGTCGGGTTGTTACAGCCTCCCCTACTTTAGTAAATTTCGTCCCGAAATTAAGGAGCAGGCGTAACAAAGAGTTGTGGATATTTAACTTTCATATCACTTTCGAGTTCCCAAGTGAACTCGGTGCCGCGTTTGCCTTCCCAGCGAACCTTCACTATGGGAATGTGTGAGCGTCGAAGTTTCTTAGTCTCTCGATCCATGATTTCTATAGGCTTTTCCACAAAGTGTAGGGTCTCATTTAATTGCAAGTCTTCGAGAGCCACGTGAAGATTTTCTTCAGCTAAGCGGTTTTTGAGATTTGAGACGTGGAAAGTCGGATGTACGTTGCTGAGTTCCACTGGTAATTCGATTCGATAGGCCACCTTGCCAATTCTTTCCAGAATCTTAAAGGGACCCACGTATCGTGGCGCTAGCTTTCCTTTCTTGCCGAATCGGATCACCCCCTTTCAAGGTTAAACCTTTAGGAGTACGTGATCACCAACTTCAAATTTAAGGGGTGAAAGAAGGAATTTATGAAGAAAATAAGAAGTTAAGTGAAAAGTTGATTGTTTTTAGGTGAAAACAGAAGAGTTTAGTTGAAAACAAAGTGATTCTTGTGAAAATCGAAGTGGAAAACGTTGTATAATTGAAGAAAACTGTTAAATCTTACTTGAAAACGGTCGGACAGCAATTCGGCAGAGTTTTGGCTCAAAATCAGCAAGTGACTATGAATGAGGTGGGGCTTGGGTATTTATAGAGTTGGTGGGTTCGCACAGAAGAGCCTGGTTCGAACAGGCTACCTTCGTACGAAGGCAGTGCCTTCGTACGAAGCTGCCTAGCTTCGAACAAGGTGCTGTTTTGTGCAACCTTTTCCTCGTTTCACGTGTAAGACGCTCGTTTAATGTGTTTTGTTGCATTAGACAATATTGGTTCATTAAGTATTTTAGCGTAGCACTGAGTTTCGAGTTACGTTGCGTTTAGAGTGATAAATCGAGTTCTGCGAGCAGTGTTGGGTTTGCGTTGCGATAGCATTTGCGAGTAACAATATAATAAGCACACACAGGTAAAACACGTAAGAAAACACGCATAACATTACTACTACTGATAACAGCGTTTGCGATTGTAAAGCGTGTTAGTCGTGATAAGCGTAGGCATAGGCGGAGGCGTGTGATAACCATACAAACATACTCGGCAATTTAAATAGCATAATTCTCTGCAATTCGTGTTGCGTAAGCGTTTGCGAATATAAGGAGTTTAAACGTATAGCGGTGCGGTGTGATGAAAAAGTATTTAGTATAACACAACCCTTTGGTTATATCGAATCCCAGGACTCAAGTTGGTTACAAAGCAAAGCGAAAACGAACAGGTAATGATCCGAAAAGTCGGGTTGTTACAGCCTCCCCTACTTTAGTAAATTTCGTCCCGAAATTAAGGAGCAGGCGTAACAAAGAGTTGTGGATATTTAACTTTCATATCACTTTCGAGTTCCCAAGTGAACTCGGTGCCGCGTTTGCCTTCCCAGCGAACCTTCACTATGGGAATGTGTGAGCGTCGAAGTTTCTTAGTCTCTCGATCCATGATTTCTATAGGCTTTTCCACAAAGTGTAGGGTCTCATTTAATTGCAAGTCTTCGAGAGCCACGTGAAGATTTTCTTCAGCTAAGCGGTTTTTGAGATTTGAGACGTGGAAAGTCGGATGTACGTTGCTGAGTTCCACTGGTAATTCGATTCGATAGGCCACCTTGCCAATTCTTTCCAGAATCTTAAAGGGACCCACGTATCGTGGCGCTAGCTTTCCTTTCTTGCCGAATCGGATCACCCCCTTCCAAGGTTAAACCTTTAGGAGTACGTGATCACCAACTTCAAATTTAAGGGGCTTGCGGCTTTTATCGGTGTAGTTCTTTTGACGACTCTGAGCTTTCAAGAGATTGTCCCTTATTTGGTGGATCTTGTCTGTCGTTTCTTGTATCAACTCAGGACCGGTGATCTGTGCGTCTCCGATCTCGTGCCATACAATAGGCGATCGACATTTTCTACGATATAATGCCTCAAAGGGTGCCATTTAAATACTAGCGTGATAACTGTTATTGTATGAGAATTCTCCTAAAGGTAAAAATGCGAATCCCAATTACCACCAAAATCTATAACGCACGAACGAAGCATGTCTTCAAGGGTGCGGATCGTGCGCTCAGTCTGACCGTCGGTCTGGGGATGAAATGCGGTACTGAGATTAAGAGTAGTACCGAGTGCGGCTTGGAATGTCTCCTAGAGACGCGAGGTAAAATGACCATCATGGTCAGAGATGATGTAACGAGGCATCCCGTGTCGACAAATGACTTCGTCGGTATAGATTCATGCTAATCGTTCTACCTTGAAGTCTTCTCGTATCGGTATAAAGTGGGTGGATTTCGTAAGACGATCAATGATGACCCAAGTGCTATTATGACTAGATGGCGTGCGAGGGAGTTTCGTAATGAAGTCCATAGCTATACTCTCCCATTTCCACATCGGGATCTCGGGTTGTTCGAGTAAGCCAGAGAGTCGTTGATGTTCAGCCTTAACTTTCGAACAAGTTAGTCATTTTGAAACGTACAGAGCGATATCCTTTTTCATTCCCGACCACCAATACCTAGAACGAAGGTCCTGGTACATCTTGTCGGCACCGGGGTGAGTGGAATATCGGGACTTGTGGGCCTCAATCATCAATATCTCTCGGAGATTATGAAAACTAGGAATCTAAATGCGGTCAAGAGAGTGATAGATACCGTTCGATTTAGTGACAAGTTAACTTTAGTGACAAGTTGGTGCTGAAACTCAATTGTAGGATCCATAGTGAGAAGTTCGATTTAGGAATCCAAATGAGGTGTGGTGCTGAAACTCAACTTGTCACTAAATCGAACGGTATCTATCACTCTCTTGACCGCATTTGGATTCCTAGTTTTCATAATCTCCGAGAGATATTGATGATTGAGGCCCACAAGTCCCGATATTCCACTCACCCCGGTGCCGACAAGATGTACCAGGACCTTCGTTCTAGGTATTGGTGGTCGGGAATGAAAAAGGATATCGCTCTGTACGTTTCAAAATGACTAACTTGTTCGAAAGTTAAGGCTGAACATCAACGACTCTCTGGCTTACTCGAACAACCCGAGATCCCGATGTGGAAATGGGAGAGTATAGCTATGGACTTCATTACGAAACTCCCTCGCACGCCATCTAGTCATAATAGCACTTGGGTCATCATTGATCGTCTTACGAAATCCACCCACTTTATACCGATACGAGAAGACTTCAAGGTAGAACGATTAGCATGAATCTATACCGACGAAGTCATTTGTCGACACGGGATGCCTCGTTACATCATCTCTGACCATGATGGTCATTTTACCTCGCGTCTCTAGGAGACATTCCAAGCCGCACTCGGTACTACTCTTAATCTCAGTACCGCATTTCATCCCCAGACCGACGGTCAGACTGAGCGCACGATCCGCACCCTTGAAGACATGCTTCGTTCGTGCGTTATAGATTTTGGTGGTAATTGGGATTCGCATTTTTACCTTTAGGAGAATTCTCATACAATAACAGTTATCACGCTAGTATTTAAATGGCACCCTTTGAGGCATTATATCGTAGAAAATGTCGATCGCCTATTGTATGGCACGAGATCGGAGACGCACAGATCACCGGTCCTGAGTTGATACAAGAAACGACAGACAAGATCCACCAAATAAGGGACAATCTCTTGAAAGCTCAGAGTCGTCAAAAGAACTACACCGATAAAAGCCGCAAGCCCCTTAAATTTGAAGTTGGTGATCACGTACTCCTAAAGGTTTAACCTTGGAAGGGGGTGATCCGATTCGGCAAGAAAGGAAAGCTAGCGCCACGATACGTGGGTCCCTTTAAGATTCTGGAAAGAATTGGCAAGGTGGCCTATCGAATCGAATTACCAGTGGAACTCAGCAACGTACATCCGACTTTCCACGTCTCAAATCTCAAAAACCGCTTAGCTGAAGAAAATCTTCACGTGGCTCTCGAAGACTTGCAATTAAATGAGACCCTACACTTTGTGGAAAAGCCTATAGAAATCATGGATCGAGAGACTAAGAAACTTCGACGCTCACACATTCCCATAGTGAAGGTTCGCTGGGAAGGCAAACGCGGCACCGAGTTCACTTGGGAACTCGAAAGTGATATGAAAGTTAAATATCCACAACTCTTTGTTACGCCTGCTCCTTAATTTCGGGACGAAATTTACTAAAGTAGGGGAGGCTGTAACAACCCGACTTTTCGGATCATTACCTGTTCGTTTTCGCTTTGCTTTGTAACCAACTTGAGTCCTGGGATTCGATATAACCAAAGGGTTGTGTTATACTAAATACTTTTTCATCACACCGCACCGCTATACGTTTAAACTCCTTATATTCGCAAACGCTTACGCAACACGAATTGCAGAGAATTATGCTATTTAAATTGCCGAGTATGTTTGTATGGTTATCACACGCCTCCGCCTATGCCTACGCTTATCACGACTAACACGCTTTACAATCGCAAACGCTGTTATCAGTAGTAGTAATGTTATGCGTGTTTTCTTACGTGTTTTACCTGTGTGTGCTTATTATATTGTTACTCGCAAATGCTATCGCAACGCAAACCCAACACTGCTCGCAGAACTCGATTTATCACTCTAAACGCAACGTAACTCGAAACTCAGTGCTACGCTAAAATACTTAATGAACCAATATTGTCTAATGCAACAAAACACATTAAACGAGCGTCTTACACGTGAAACGAGGAAAAGGTTGCACAAAACAGCACCTTGTTCGAAGCTAGGCAGCTTCGTACGAAGGCACTGCCTTCGTACGAAGGTAGCCTGTTCGAACCAGGCTCTTCTGTGCGAACCCACCAACTCTATAAATACCCAAGCCCCACCTCATTCATAGTCACTTGCTGATTTTGAGCCAAAACTCTGCCGAATTGCTGTCCGACCGTTTTCAAGTAAGATTTAACAGTTTTCTTCAATTATACAACGTTTTCCACTTCGATTTTCACAAGAATCACTTTGTTTTCAACTAAACTCTTCTGTTTTCACCTAAAAACAATTAACTTTTCACTTAACTTCTTATTTTCTTCATAAATTCCTGCTTTTCGCAAGAACCCTTCATCTTTTTAATTGAAACTTCTTCTTTCACCTCTAATCTACACTTAACCAGGTGTATTGGGACTAGCTACAGCTTCCCAAGTTAGAAATCAGTTGATTTCACACTCACCAAGTGTTGGATCTGGGTGAAAACTCTTTAAAAACCTTTTAAACTTGATTTTTACACGCTAAACGGACTTAAAACAGCATGTATCTTGTTCACTGAACAATGGAACGAGGTAATGTTGAAACTAACTTGAAGAGGACTCAGAAACACATCCGATTTAGGCAAAAACACTGCACCGAATGCCAAAAACAGCCACGTTTGTGAACTGGACTGTTCTGTGCAAAGCCAGCTTCATACGAAGGCACTGCCTTCGTACGAAGGGACATGGCCTTGTATGAAGGCACTGCCTTCGTACGAAGGCCCTGGTTTTACACAACAGAGCCCAATTTCCATACGTGACAGAATCAAAGACCTCTCCGGCTCTAAGCTCAATCAATAGCTTAAGGTTAGGGGGATGAACACTCGATTTTCTAAAGACGACGTGAAGACACACGATTTTGGACAATGGAAGTAGCACGTGTAAGAAGACCCACCTTCGTATGAAGGGCCCCTTCGTACGAAGGCACCAGCTTCATACGAAGCTTCTGTTTTCCCACCAACACTTCGATTTCCGACCGTTTCAGCACTTTGGAGAACTTATACTTCTGTTCCCGTACACAGGCTGACCCGACGCTCCCTTCAATCCACTGAGGATTGTGTTTCTTGATTAGTACACGTTCTGTGAGTATACTCGAACCCATTTTCGTTAAACGCACTTTTGGGTGTTACTACGTTCTCTATCAAAACACAACACACAACGCAAACACTTTAAAAAAATTCAATTATCATTAATCAGTAATATAGACAATGCTGGAACAATAAAAGGAAAACGCAGTAAAACAAAATGCAATAAATTTTATTTCACGTAATATCGATATTACAAAATAAAAACTTCAAAAAGTCTAATACGGATTCTTGAAATAAACCAAAATGCAATAAATTTCATAACTAAAGCTGGAAGACAGTGGACATGGTAATCTCAATCGATGGTCTTGCGCTTTGTTGAAACAGAGTGTTCCATCAGATGAATGTCATGGACTTCATTAACACCTCATTTACCCTTGACATATTTCTGATCCTACAAAACATAATACAAAAAAATTATCAGCTATATGAAGTATTCATGCACCTTCAATTTTAAACATGAATTCAATACCTGTACAGAAACAAACTTGTTCTTAATCTCAACAATAAGACTTGCATCATCGCTTATATGGGTAATTCCATAAACCTCGCCATAATGTACCAAATTGTACTCGGTGACTTCTATCTTGAATGCGAAAACCTTCCCAACCATTAACTTTATGTCTTCTGGAACCTTAACAATATCGTCAGACTGAAAGTATTGTAAAATATTGGTGTAAGTATTTAATATTATAAAATGTTAAAACAAAAATAATAAAGTGTTGTATATCAAATAAATTTAAAAACAACTGTTGTGTTCTCTTCAATCAACAGTTTTGCAGACTTATTAAAAAGCCGAACAGCCTGGTCGTGAAATAATATCAGTTCAACAGAATCAGAGTCATCAGAAACTTCAAGATTAATTTTGAACTTGGGAACAGGTTGCACTGTAGTCTCAGAACATTGGTAATTGGAGCAGTTATAAACATCGAATTGTTTAAAATCATCAAAACAATCAGGTGCAAACAGTTCATCGACCTCCAAAGTGGCTTCATGTGCACAAGTAGGACATGTCATATGGTACCAGCAGTTGTTAATACTAATAACAGTACCAACAATAACAACATGTTTTGGCTGGAAATATGTAAAAAACAAAATCACTTGTTAAGTGTAAACATACATAATATATCTGACGACACCAACATTAGGGATGGTTGTATTTTTAAGAAATAAATTTGATGACATTTCTCGGTTTGCAGACATGACAACTGAAAAAAATTAAAGACATGCATTATAAGTAAAAACATATGGGTAAAAATTATTTATAATTGTTGTATCACAGATTAAAAAGAAAGACATATGCGATATAAATTTATGAAAAAATGCCTTGATGAAGAAACCCACAAGAAAACCAACCAATTTCGAATGAAGATGAAAACAAATGAAAAGAGTATTTATAGAAGAAGATATAAAAATTTTCGGAAACAATTAAAATATAGTATAAGATTTATAAAATATTCACTGTTTTATTGAATGGTTAATGAAGGAAAGTGTTGGTGCATGCGTCTGTCGACTTCGTCTTGTATCGAGTCTTATATTGAACTAGATAGATCAGGGCACGCAAAACGAGAAAATGTGTTTATTAGTAATTTCGCACGAAATTACACTAGGTAATTTCGCACGAAATCAGGTATTAATTTCGCACGAAATCTAATTTCGTGTGAAACCTAATTTCGTGTGAGTTATTCTGTGCGAAATTAGGATGCCTATAAATACCCCTGATTTCGTTTCATTTGTAACAATTCCGGTCAGAGCAACGAAGTGCTGCCAAAGTGTCGTCTCGCTGTAAAACGTTGAATAATCAATGATACAACAGTTTAAAGTGATATTCTAGCTGAATTGACCTCGATACGTCTGTTTCCGCCTTTCGTATTGAGTAAAACTCTTCTGATCGACTCGTTCGGGTCTGAAAACGGTCCCACAAGTGGTATCAGAGCCCAGGAGGAAGAGTTCATACCAATTCAGCTGCAAATTCTGATTTCTACACCTTCTTTTTCAAATTAAACTTGATTTCACGGACAAAATGACTTGAATCTTACACATCATAAGCGTAACTGTGTTTTAACAAACCCTTGAAAGTTTCAGACCTAAAATCGGACAAAAACTTGATCAATTTTTTCCAAAAACAGCTCGAGATGATGACATCAGCAGTATTTCGCATGAAATAAGGTTCTTATTTCGCATGAAATAGCATTTTCAGGCTGATTTCGCACGAAGTCACACAGATTCAGTAATTTCGCACGAAATCAAGAAATAATTTCGTACGAAATTAAGTATTTCACACCAAATCACATATTTTGTTTGAAATTGTGTTATTTCGCACGAAATTGGTAATTTCGTGTGTGAGTGTCTTGCAGGTAATTTCGTTTGAAAATTGATTGTTTGAGAACTTTGAAAAACCGAATCATGGAAGAGGAATTTTTCAACGCATTTGCTACTCCAGTTACCCCGATTACTCTTGCACAGAACACGATGCTAGAAAACGAAACGAGGACTATGCAAAAACCGCCTAAACTCATGAACATCGAGGAGTACAAAGGTTGGAAAGGTCGTTTTGAGAACTGGGTACAAGCAAACTATTTGGATGCTTGGGAATGTGTCGAGACGAAATACGTTAGACCAATGAATGATGACGAAGAGATTATTGCAATCAAAGATCTAAGTGCCGATAACAGAAAGAAATACAAAGATGAGAAAATGATGCTAAGTTTACTTCAACAAGCTGTGAAAGTAGATATCTTGGTTCTCTTGCAACATAATGGAACTTCTTATTCAATATGGAAAGCATTAAAATCAAAGTTTCATGGAAGCCAATAGATGGTAAAGAACAAGAAATCACTTTTGAAGAAAGAGTTTGATCTGTTTCGTGGGTTGAAAAATGAAAGCACAAAGAAAATTATTGAAAGATACTGCAATTTGCTAGCTAACATGAAGAGGTTGAGCATCGAAAAAGATAATGAGGAGTTGATTGAGAAGCTAGCTGATGCATTGCCATATGAGACTTAGGGCACATATCTCATGATGCTAAGGAACAAGAAAGGGTTTAGCAATTTGACACTGAGCAAATTTATTGAAAAGATTGAGGCTCAGGAGATGGAACAGAGAAAGGTTTTGAGAATGAAAGATTTCGATGGTGAACAAGACATCGGGCTTTATTACAAAGGTGGGGTCAGTGATAAAACCACCAACATGTCACCAAAGATTGAGACTGCATTCAATGCAAAGAGTTCATCTGGAAGTTCTTCTAAAGGATCAAACAGCAACACAAGTTTTTCATCATATCCATCATTTGATCCGAACATTTCAACAACCAAGATTGGCAAGAAGCTACAATGCAACATTGTTTTGAATCTTGAGAATGATGAGGATTATTCAGCAGAAGTTGCTAAGAGTCACATGTCTTTGTTGGGAACCATGTTGGAATCTTATGGTAGTTTTGTGGCAGGTCGGATCGGGAATCCAATGTTGACAAAAGAGGATTACGATCAAATAGATGCTGAAGAGATGGAGTTAATGGACATAAAGTGGTGTTTGGCAAGTGTGTTGAGACGAGCTGAGAAATTTAAGCAGATCACAGGAAGAGATGATTTACGTGAAGCTAATGTTTCTACTTTAGGTTTTGATAAATCTAAAGTCACTTGTTTTCGTTGTAGGGAAAAAGGACACTTCAAGAGGGAGTGCAAAAACCGCGAAGCAAGTGGAGCTCAAAATCCGTTCAACAACAATAATGATTACTACCGGAAGGCGATCTATCATCAAGTCGCTCAACAACAACAAGAACCGCAAGTGGCACATGGTAGAAAAGTGATTGAAGAATCTTCAAAGAGAGCTTGCATGGTAAATCAGGATGACAAAAAGCCAACGGAAGATTTCAATTGGGACAAATATATCTCAGCTGATAATAAAGCATGCCTGATTAACCAAGATGATGAAAAGCTACCGGAAGGATTTAATTGGGAAGGTTTTAGTTGGGATGATTATGATCCAAATAAAACTACAAATCACAAAGCTTATGTCGCTCATGTTGAAGAAGATAGTGATGATGATCATGAGTATCATGCTAGAAGATTGGCAGCTCATTTTAAATTGATGGCAGAAAGTGATAGTGATGACGATAAAGCTAAAAAGAAGAAGAAAAAGGTCAAAATACCTGTCAGCAGTGATGATGAAGATGTACCAGTGATTAGGAAAAATGTGAAGGAGGTTCCAAAGTTCAAAATTGATGCAGAAGTTAATGCTAAAAAGATTCCGGTGATTTGTGAGAATTGTGAGATCATCAAGAAGAAAAACAGTGAACTGATTAACAACATAAATCAGTTGAAGGAAGCTTATGATGTTCTGAACAAAGCAATGAATCAATATAATCAATCAAGTGAAGAACAAGCAACAGCAATGAAGACACTTCAGGGAGCTTTTATGATAAAGCAGAAAGTTGTGAACAACTACATCGAGAAGTGTGCTGTGCTAGAACAGAAACTTGAAGCTCAAAGAATTGAAACAGAAAGAGTAAATCGTTTGTTGAAAAGTTACTCATGTACTTCTTATGTCATTGACAGGATTTATCCAACTGTTGAAGGCATGATGGCATTTGAAGATGATGAGGTAATCAAAGAACAGAAGACTTCTGAAGAAAAGACTTCTGAAAAGAAGAAAGATAAGAAGAAGGATATCAAATAAAAGACATCTGGTAAGAAACAAGGTTTCAGTTACAACAAATGTCCACCCCCGCTTGAAAATGGATATTCTCTGAGAAATCCAAATTTAGAAAGAGTTGAAAAGGCAACAAATTTACAGTGGGAGTCGGAGTCTTCAGTTAACTTACCAGACAATATTGATGTCACGTTTACATCGTCTGAGACTGATCATGAGTCCGAGTTAATAAAGAAAATGGTCGATCAGGTGTTGGATAAAGATGAAACCGAGGAGTCAAAGTCTGAGTCTAGTATTCAGAGTCAAACCGACAAACATGGCAAAAGGGTTTATAATAAAGAATTCCTTCTATCAAAATCTAATTTGAATGACGAAACGTTTAAAGTTGCATATACTTTGAATGATTCCAACAAATTATATTCTGATGAGGAATTTCCAATAAGAGGTGTTAAACCAGAAATGATAAAAAAGGTTTTTAAACTAACAGAAATTAATATTTCTGAAATAAAAGATGTATATGCTAATGATAAACCTAAAAAGTACACCTCAAGAGTTCAACAAAGAGAAAACAAGAAAAAGGGTTATAGTTCTGGTTCTGGTTATCGAAAGAACCAAACCATAACGGTAATTTCAAAAAGAAAGGTTTAGGATTTATTCCGCCAGAAAATCATAAAAATGAAAAATATGTTCGTGATTTTAAGTCAAAAATGACATTTGTTTCAGGTACAACTACTGAAGAGGAGAAAGAAAATTTGTTCAGAAAACAGTCAAATAGAGAATTCCTTGCAAAGAAGCAAGAAGAGATAAAGACTGTTGTTCAGAAAAAGGAAACGAGAACATGTTTCTAATGCAACACTGTTGGACATATTGCCAAAGATTGTTCCAAGGCAATAAAATCAAAACAAGGAGTTTCTCGTAATCTGAAAGATAAAAAGGTTGAGTTTGAACCAACAATTGATAGAACCAAACTTTTCAAAAATTCGACTTTTGAGATTGGTGAAAGTTCAAACAGATTTTACAAGAAAAAGGGAAACCTTGGCAAGCAGAAATGGGTTGTTAAGAAGTCTGATGATAGTTCTGGCAATGATTCTGATTTATCAAAATCAGAGGAGCTATCTTCTAGCGATGAATCTGATTCCACAAAGTCAGAGGAGCCACAGGTTGAGGTTAAAAGTGAAAAGTCAGTGCCGACTGTGGATGATGTGAATTTTCCACCACTTTGGGCTGAAAATTTTAAGAAGAAAGTTGGAAAAGTTGAGATTTCAAATCAATTTTTTTCTGAAAAGAAAGATTTTGATATTGAAAAAGCGTTCAATTCTACTGTTCATAATATTTTTGGAAAAATTGTTGACAGGAAAGTCAAAGGAGTCAAGGAATTTTACGAAAAGAAAACAAAGAAGCAAGGTAAAGTATCATCCCTGGTTCGTGACTGGGATGGTACCTACTACGAACAGTAAAATCCTGGACTTTCCGGAGCTCCCAAGTTGATAATCGTGGAGCATGAATCGGCATCTTTCTTATATTGTTTGATAAATTGAAAATTAGTCACAAGTGTGACTTGCCGGAACTCCCAGGTTGGTAAGTGAGGAGTAGGTATCGGCATCTTGAGAATTCAACCTACATATGGTAACTTACAAGTGGTATTGGTTGGTAAGCCATGAGGTTGAAAAAGAGGTTTTAACTACAAGTGGTAAATCAAGGACATTAAGTTGTACTTGCATTTTCCTACAAGTGGTTGAAAAACAATGTGATGAACCAAACCCCTAACCTATAAATGGTTTTATAAAATCAACAAAATTTATTTTCCGGAAAAACCATTTGATTAAAACAAACTTGAATGTTTTGAAAACAATGGGAAAATAGTTTGTTGTGAGGGGGAGTTCTGATTGTTTATGCCAAGTGGATGGCGAATTGAAGTGATTCGATATCAGTTGTCACGTTACTTGTACAGTTTGTTTTCAAATGTGTTTGTATTTTAGGGGGAGTAGAATTTTCAGAAAATCCAAAAACATTTGAAAATTTGAAAAAGCCAAAAACATGATAAAAACCTACTGACGAAAATGAGTTTTGTTGTATAAAAGAGGAAATGATAGTACACCAGTGGACTTTCACAGCATGCTAAAGAATTGGAAAATTAAAAAGTGATAAACGGTCTCACTGATGATGTGCCAGTAGATTTTTGCACAATTCGTAGATTGTGACGAGATATAAACCTAAATTTCAAACTTGCTTATATCGTGGAGAAACATCTCTCGGATATATGGGTAACCTCCGAAATCTTGTTTGAAAGGTCCCTCTTTCTAAGATACTAGGTCTTTATGCTCAGTGATATCTGGGGTATTATCCCGGGACTTCTGATAATGCGGAAGCAATGGCCTAGTCCCCGGAGAATACTTTTCTGCTTGCTTGAAATACAGCGCTGCCCTCAGCATAAAATGATGAGACAATAAAATTGCTAATTAATGCTGTTGTAAAAAAGATCCTCTAAAGGGGACACACCAAAAGTCGAGCCGTCATCTCTCTGCTGAACGGAAGTTCTGACCTGAGCTCTCACGGTTTCGCAATTTAACCCCTTACAGATATCATCTGTGGTATACTCACCTGTAAGACTAAATATTGGGATCTGGATACGGGAGTATATTCTGAGGTGGGACACGCAATTAAGTTTAAGTGCTTAAGACATTAATCTCGTATCTCGAAACAGTTGAACTTTGTGTGAAAATTTAAGTGGATCAGTATACTGACAATCTAAGTGAATCATTTAGAGCTTAAAATGTTTAAAGCTTAATGGTGTTTGTGACTTGTCTCAAAAACTGATATGATCCTCTTACACAAACTCACAAAAATATTGTAAGTAAATATTTCTTCTCTACATTTCATTACATTCATAAATCCAAAAAGATTTTAGTGTGTTTTAGCATAATTTTTTTTTAAAATTCAAAAAGATTTTCGACAACTGGTGTTGGAAAACTGATTTTCAAAATTCCAAGTGCTAGACAGGATGAACAAATGGTTTGGGAGAGTGTTGTTTTGAAAAGATAAATGATATTTTCTTCAAGTGGTTCATCAAAGATTAACATTATAAAATCATTCTTTGATTGTATAATTCCTGCAAGTGTTCATTAGATGGTGATATTGTTTTTACAAGTGATCATCAGAAAATTTATTGTTGGGTAGAGATTCGTGCAGGTAAGAGCCAGGAATTGATCCTGAACCTGAACCTGTAGAGAATGTGCAGGATAAGAGCTAGGAGATCTTGGATAGATGATAGAGAGCCAGGTTCCGATACCTGAGGACTCTGTGATTTTAACAAGCCAGGCTGTGATCCCAGTATATCGAAAGGGGGAGTCTGAAGACACCTAAAGGAAGGAATATGTTGGTGCTAATGAAAAGAGAAGAGAAGATCTGAGGATGCTTTACAGTGTCAGATACTTCAGAGAGTTCGAGAGGACTGATAAAGACTGAAGATGCGAAGACTCGACACTTAAGACTCGTCAACATTCGAGGGGGAGTCTGTTGGTGCATGCGTCTGTCGACTTCGTCTTGTATCGAGTATTGTATTGAACTAGATAGATCAGGGCACGCAAAACGAGAAAATGTGTTTATTAGTAATTTCGCACGAAATTACACTAGGTAATTTCGCACGAAATCAGGTATTAATTTCGCACAAAATCTAATTTCGTGTGAAACCTAATTTTGTGTGAGTTATTCCGTGCGAAATTAGGATGCCTATAAATACCCCTGTTTTCGTTTCATTTGTAACAATTCCGGTCAGAGCAACGAAGTGCTACCGAAGTGTCGTCTCGCTGTAAAACGTTGAATAATCAATGATACAACAGTTTAAAGTGATATTCTAGCTGAATTGACCTCGATACGTCTGTTTCCTCCTTTCGTATTGAGTAAAACTCTTCTGATCGACTCGTTCGGGTCTGAAAACGATCCTACAGAAAGGATTTGGGAAGTAATTAGGAATATTTTTTTATACAATCATACATTTAATTTTTTGCGGGAAATTTTGCTTGGCCAAAACCAATTTTAGTTCGAATTGCAACATTTTATAAGAGTTGACTATTAATTTAACATGAAAAATATTTTTATAATCATGCCATATAAAACAAATAATTATAATTACATAACTTAAATAGTTTAATTGCAAATAAACAGCCCAATTCTGCTGTAATCAATACTAAAAATACCACCGTGGGGTATGGTGGGGCGGGGGGTTGGGCTTGGGTTGGGGCATTTGCTGACACGTGTAAAGGGAGCCCCCCCCACTGCCTGGTTACGTGTCCGCGGGGTATGGCGGGGCGTGGGTTGGGCTTGGGTTGGGTGCACCGCGTGGCAGAATGGTTTTTTTTAAAAAAACAAAATCCAAAAAATTTATAAAAAATCACACAACATTTATAAAAAAAAACCTACAACTTCATTAAAATTTTAAAAATTACATAATCCTAAAAATTACATAATTTCTAAAAATTACAAAATAAACAAACCTAGAGCGTTAAAAAAATTCAAAAAGGTCGATCTTGTCGAACGCCTTGTTTTCCTTGCCTCGAAACTCGATGTTCGCCACCTCCACCCGGTCCTCGTGGCTTAACTCGCCAGCGGGAACGGCTTCGTAGTAAGCCTTGAAACGCTCAAGCTTGGGCCGTAGGTCGCGCCATTTATGTTGGCACGCGTTGAGGTTGTGGCGGTCATTACCGACGTTATGTCGGTAGGCCGCGAATGCTTCCGTCCAATATTTTGTTTGGCCCGGCGGCCGCCCCTTCATAGCGTCGACGACGCTAGTGACGAGTGCCATTTCTTCTTCACGGGTCCAGGATGCCATAGCGGTGTTGGGTTCGTGGGATGGGGGGGGGGGGGACCAGTGGGGTAGCGGGTTCAAGAATGGGTAGCCGGTGGGGTTTCGGTTCGTGGGATGGGGGGACCAGTGGGTTGGGGGTTATAAATATATAGAGGATGTTGGGAGACCGGGGTGGCGGTTGGGTGGTATGGGGGGACCGTTTGAATTTTTAAATTCAAAATTTGAATTCGCCACTGACGTGGCGGGGTGAGCCAATGAAATACCGCTAGCTCGCTTGGCCATTCCGCCCCACGCCCGGCTTGAAAGCCAAGCCCCAAGGTGCCACGCCCCAACCCAAGCCCACCCGGGGTGGTGGCTTGGGCGTTTTACCCCAACCCACGCCCCAACCCAAGCCCCATACCCCACGGCCTAAGATTTCGTCGATAATAAATAAAGTATAGTATTCTATATTGTAAAATTTGTAATTAAATGTAATTGCTTGAAAACGAAGAAAGGATGGTTTAAAATCATAATTATTTATACATAAATTACTAAAAACATATTTTTTATGAACGAACATAAATTATCTAAGGTTAAAGATTGAATAGTATGTTATGAATAACAATAGAAAACAAAAAAAAACATTTAAGATCTGGGGCAATATAAATACACACGTAATATGCAAATATAAAACAAATAATTATAATTACACACGTAATACATCTATAATCTATAAGACCAATATACTTTTAAAATTCAAACCCGTCTATAATACAACATACAATTGGCCTCAAAGTGTTCTAAATTGCAATGTTAGTAAACAAAATAATATAACCAAACACAAAATTGATAGAAACGAAAAACCATAAATTCAATAGTAATAATAACGTCAAATAAATGCCAATGATAGATATCTTTACTTAAACAAAATTATTAATATCATATTGTCTCAAAACCATTCAAAAGAACATTAGAAAACTCAAACAACCACACTGAATACGAACAAAAATAATAACCAATTGTCTTAACTTCAACACCATCAAACCATAAATCTAACAACACACACTACTTCTCGATTTTTAGAATCAAAAGATTAGCGCCTTCAGAATCTGGGCCTTCATCATTCGCATCATTAACACGACGTTTTGTTGACGAACATCCAAGTGTATCATCAACATTATAAACCTCGTGTAGATTACGTTTCACATCACCAGAAGAAGATGTCTTTGGATCATTCTCCAATCCTTTAGACAAAGGTGTTTCGTTATCACCAGTGAACGAAACCTCATCCTGAAAAAATAATATTATTAATAAATGATTAGGAACAAAAAAATATGCTAACAGTTCATCTATTTAAGTATAAGTAAAATTTAAAAATAATTTATCTTTAAAAAAAAACCTTCGAAACATCACAAGGAATAGATTGAATTTCAGACGGTTGAACGCCGGATGAATCGCAATTCTCATACTGTATCAATACAAAATAAATATGACTTGCACTTGTAATACAATATTCAACATTTAACAAAAACCAACTTCTAGTAATGATACCAGATTTTATACCTCATGTATTTTAAATTTAGCGTAGAGTCCAGCAAGAATATCTGGATCAGACGTGAGCATTGAGATTCCGTAGTTCTCAACTTGATACTTAATGTTAAACTCTAAAACATTGATAATAAAAGCAAGTTTCTGCCCAACCAAAATGTCAAACAATTCGGGATATGGTTTGGGGACGCCTCCAGAAGCCAACTCCTATCAAGTACAGTATTCATTTAGGATTTTTTAAGAGTTAGGCCAACAAAATACAGTATTCATAAAGATTAATAATAACAACGAATTTGGTATGTTAACATACCTCATCATGCACTTCAACCAACTCTTTTGCAGATTTTTTGAAAATCTTAAAAGCCTCAAAATCAAATAGTGTCAGAGTCACTGTACCATATGAGTCTTGCACTTGAATAGGAATCTTGTATCTGTTTTATTTAAAACACAACAAAATATAAATGTTTGAGTGTTGTAATTAATATATGTATACAGTTAACAGTCTTATTCGAAGAAGCTTTAAAAAAAACAAACCGAGGAAAGGAGACAATATCCACTCCTTTATAATTAGCGTTGGTACACACGACAGTCCTCTTCTCGTCTAAACCACCTGAACCATCCTCTTTGTCAACAATAACAAACGTTTCTTCAACACGGGATTTGCAATGGTTGCAAGCATTATAGTACCAGATTTTATCAGAGCAGATCCCGATTACTGTACCAACCAAATATGACCTTCTTGGGCTAATTAAAGAAAAAAATAATTAAGACATTAAATTTTATAAAAGTTTTATTTGTTAGGACGATAAATAGAATTATTAAAAAAATATATAACCTTGGTTATGGTACTAAGATAAGCTGACAAAACAAAACCAGTGTTGTTCAGAAACTCGTCCTCAGCAGTTGATATCATATAATAGCCAACGTTGTCACTTGAAGATGGTGTTGATGCAAACTTCTCAATATAACTATATTATTTCCAAAATGTAAAGGTATTATGTAGTTAAGCATGTTGTTAAAAAAAGGTAGTAAATCAAAAAACAATATGATAGTAATGTTTCTTGAAGGAAAAATAAAATATTCTTACTTACGACTTCTTGAACGATGTAATTTCATCAATTTCAGAGTTGATGAACATCCTACCGATATCAAATGAGCTTGACAAACCTTGTTTATCTAGAAATAAGCAAATGAATAAATACAACAAAAAGTTATTAAATTTGATGCTTACTAAAATAATATTTTAAAGAGTAAAATGCCCGGATAGTCCATGTGGTTTTGTAAAGTAACACCTATAATCCTCAACTTTTGGAAATTACACCGGTGCTCCCTGTGGTTTGACGAGTTGTTACTCAGAGAGTCCCTGTAGTGGATGTCCGTTAGTTTTCTCCGTTAAATTTATGTAAAATAACAAAATTACCCCTTTCTTTTAAATAAATATGATGTATACATTCTATGGAAGAGAACATTCCCCGTTGAGGCCGGCCAAAAGGGAAGGAAAGAAATCTGAAACACAAACGCACAGAGTTGGTAGAAGAGGAGTGGAGTCGTAGACCGCTTCTTAAACCCATTCATCTTCCTTCTTTCACACACACCACCGCCGTACTACCACCACCGATGGCCACCACCACAATCCAACCCAAATCCAAAGACAGAGTCCTCGCCATAGCTCACCAAATCGTAAAAAGCCTTAACATCAACACACAAGCAACCGAAGACATGATCAACATCTTTTCACGCTTCGAAAATCGTCTCTCTAACATCACAGCAGTAGCAGGTAATGAAACTTAAAGGCAGCAATAAACTGAGTTTAAGATTCTGATATTTGAAGTGTAAAAGGTTGTCTTAATCTACACAATAACTATGAAAGCAAATGTTGTAGATCAATAAATTTGTCCCAATAAGTAACCCCTAGAATGAATTGATGATCCCTATGAGAAATAATTACATGAATAAGAAGAAGATGAGTACTGTTTGGGAATCAAGTATGATGACTTTCATGCCAGAAATATCTTGTAGCATACGATTTATGTAGTCTCATACAGATGACACCACCACCATTTTTCAAATCAATATGCAAACCAATCGATCGATCTATTTTAGGGATTCAGATCGCTAGTAATCGTCCTAATCCTGGATGGTGGTGTTTATGGTGGAGGGGAAGATGCTTGTGGTGGTTATGGTGGAGGGTGGCAGTATGGTTTTCAGGTGGTGGTTATGGTGGAGGTATGGTTGCAGACTTGTAATTGGTGGTTATGGTGGATATATGGTTAAAGGAGATATGGGGGTTTTTTGGATCGAGGGGGGGGGGGGGGAGTTGTGGGATGGGTATACAAGACTTTCTTTTTCATTTATAAAATAAATGGTATTTTTAATTTAATACTAAGGGCATTTTGGTCATTTTACATGGAGTTAACGGTGAAAACTAACGAACTTCTACTCCAGGGACTATCCAAGTAACACCTCGTCAAACCATAGGGAGCACCGGTGTAATTTCTAAAAGTAGGGGACTCTAGATGTTATTTTACAAAACCACAGGGACTATCCGGGCATTTTACTCTATTTTAAAGTTTCGAATCAATTTCATGTTGATTAATACCTCTGTAAAGATTCACGACACCAAAGTGAATCACCACGACCACATGCTTCTCTCGATTTGGATCATTAAAGTAGGCATGCATTTCAATGGCAAATGAATCCCACAATGTAGCAATAACTTGATGACCCCTATGTGTATACTCAAAATGTTATATACATAAACTTTATGAAAACTATCTAGTAGGGAGGTTATAAGTATTAAGTAAAACACTCACTCAAGATCCTTAAGTTTGATATTCAATCTCTTCCCTTTGGTTCCATCCTTTTTATTTGTGTCCTCCAGATTGAAGCAAACTTCAACATACCCTGTGAAATCTATAAACAAAGGAAAAAATAGTAATAAATTAACACCAAAAACCTAAATGAAACATACTTCAAATGGATTGTCACATGTCAAATTAAATCACTTACCAAAAGTTGTACCAACTTCAACTTTATTTTCTACAACATCCTTGAACTTGACAAAAGAGAAGGAATATTTAGGACCACACCAATCATCACTTTTTTGAATCTGAGTGAAAAGACTAAGTGTTAACTTCTGCTTATTCTTCGTGTAGATGATAGTTGCATTGTTTGGTGTAATAGATGGCCTGCTGATCAGAAGACATTCATCGAGTTTGAAGTGATGATCAAATCTTGGCAATATCCTATGAAGACAATTTGCCAGAATCATATCACCCTGTAAGAAAACAATATTAATTAAATTCTATGTCCAAACATATTAATAAAAGCATCAGACATAAATAATACATCAACTTATTTGAATAGAAAAAAACATAATTCAATTCATACCTGTTCATCCATACATATCATGTCAACACGATATGTTTCATTGGTACGTCCGTGCATCATCTTCCTCCATAACGAAATTACCTTTAACTTCAAAGTATAGTTATTTGATAGAGCATTCACATTAGACAACATAGTTATTTTTTGAGGTTCCATGTCAATACAATTGAATCGATATAGGGAAGAAAATGGTAAACTATGGTGATAATGAAAGATGTATTTATAATAAAACTATAGATCATTTATTTTAAGGAAGTGTATTAAAAGGTAAACGCAATATCAAATCTTGAATAGGTTAAGAATTTTCAATTTCCTTTTAACTTTCAATTACAAATATAGAATATGTTTGGAAATTATTGATAAATATGTTTGAAAATTTTAAAAAATCTTTAATCCCTTAAGTACACGTAAAAATATTGTTGATTACATTGACAATTTAATTAGGTTGATCATAACCAATTTCCATCAATAAGAAAACTAACTTTCCGAAATTTAAAACTTTTCAAAAATCTGTATAATAACTTTTGAAGGATACTTAAATTTGGCATTTATTGAGCATAAACTGTAAATAATAATTCTTAAATTTGGAAGTTACGAAAAAATCTATTTTATAAAATTAAACTTTGTAATGATACTTAAAATAAAATCGTAAATATAGTGAGCTCAGAATAATAAACTTTCAAAAAATCTATTATAACGTATAACTTGAATTCGTCATTTAATGAAATGTTTATTAACATTAACTTTTAAAAAGAACGGCAGCACAAATATAGCAACCTATATCATTATGAACTTAACTGTAACCCATTATTAATTTTAAACTTCTAATTTACTGGCCAATTTTCTCGGTAATCATTGTCGACTTAGTTAAAGAATGGATGTTTTATAAGTTTAAGACATTATTTTTTGATTGAGAGATAATTAATTAGCATATTACAATATCATACTGTATATATAATAGTAGACAGAAAGTTTGTAATTTTGACATCTTTTATATAATACATATAAAGTTTGACAACCTAGCAATTAAAAAACCCATTTATACATACGATAATGATTCAAATATAAAAATTAGTTGTAGGATCATGATCTGACCCAAACGAGTCGTTCAGAGGTGTTCAACTTCGTTTCAGGTGCGAAATAACAAGAAACGGAGGTAGAAATAGCTGATTCTTCACTTAATCTACTGATTGTATTGATATGACAACGATTACAGCTCAATCTTCACACCGGCAGCACTTCGGTATGGAATACAAGACAATGTTCTATCTATGGTTTCGCTCAAGGGAACACCTATATATAGAGATGGTGGTTTCGCTCCAAGTGACATGTTCACATGAGCGAAACCTCATGTGTACAAATAAGCGAAACCTGACCATGACACATAAGCGAAACCCTATGCTATGACCATATGAGCGAAACCCTCTCCTAAGATACATACAATCTCCTGTTTTCTCGTAAAACGTGCCCTAATCTATACAATGCAATTTAAGACTCGATACAAGACGAAGTCGACAGATGTAGTGCACCAACAGACTCCCCCTCAAATGTTGACGAGTCGACTATCGAGTCACGACAATGTTGTATCTTCACATCTTCAATCTTGATCAGTCTCTGGGCTTTTTTTCTTTCTATCTCTTCATCAACAGACTCCCCTTCTCGATTTGCTGGCATTCCTTTGTTCTTCAGCAACATCTGCTTCAGGATCTTAGTCTGGCTTTCTTTGTCTTCAGAATCCAAAACCTGGCACTCTATCTTTAAGTTCAGAATCGAAACTTGGCTATTCCTGCACACACATTCTTAACCCAGAAGTAAATTTTATGAATTTAACAATTTGAGTGCACCAACACTAACTCTCTTTCATAAACATGTGCACCAACAACGACTCTCCCTCTAACTACTTTCTATTATGATGAACTACTTGTTGATTGTCAAAACACATTTGCTGATAAATACACACTCCCCCTCACAACAATGTCATCATGTTTAGCACTCGGAACTTTGAAAATCAGTTTTCCAACATCAGTTGTCGAAAATCTTTTTGACTTTTTCAAAAGTTTATGCTAAAACACACCGAAAATCTTTTTGTATTTTTGAAAGTAAAAAAAATGCAATAAAGAAATATTTACAGACAATATTTTTGTGAGTTCGTGCAAGAGGATCATATCAGTTTTTGACAAGTCACAAGTACCGTTGAGCTTAGTTACACATTAAGAATTAAACAATTCACTTAGATTGCCAATATACTGATCCACTTAAATTTTCACACAAATTTCAACTTATTCAGGATATGAGTTAGGTGTTTTAAGGACTTAAACTCATTCATGTGTCCCACCTCTTGAATATACTCCCGTATCTAGATCCCAATATTCAGTCTTACAGGTGAGTATACCACAGATGATATCTGTCAGGGGTTAAATTGCGAGGGCCGTGAGAGCTCAGGTCGATACTCCCGTATACGCAGAGAGATGAGGGCTTCGACTTTTGGTGTGTCCCCTTTAGAGGATCTTTTGATTACAACAGCAGCGACTATCAATTTTATTGTTTCATCAGCTTGCTGAGGGCGATGCTATTTTTCTAGCATTTGCAGAAAGCATTATCCGGGGACTAGGTCAGAACTTCCATTCAGCAGAAGTCCCGGGATAATACCCCAGATATCACTGAGCATAAAGACCTAGTATCTCAGAAAGAGGGACCTTTCAAACGAGATTTCAGGGGTTACCTATATATCCAAGTAGTGTTCCCCACGAAATAAGCAAGTTTTGAATTTATGTTTATATCCCGAAAAAGCTTACTAAATGTGTAAAAACCTATCGGCATATCATCAGTGAGACTGTTTAACGCTATTTAAACATTACATTTCTTTAGCATACTGTAACTGTCTACTGATGTACTATCATTTCCTCTTCTTTGACACAAAAACTCATTTTTGATTTTATCATGTTTTTGCCTTTTTCAAATTTTCAAATGTTTTTGGATTTTCAGAAAAATTACTCCCCCTAAAATGCAAACACATTTTAGGAAATTTGAAAATAAACTGTACAAAAAAACTGACAACTGATATCAAATTGCATCAATTCGCCATCCACTAGGCATAAACAATCAGAACTCCCCCTTACACAAAACTATTTTCTCATTATGATTTCAAAACACTTAAGTTTGTTTTAACCAAAATGATTTTTCCGGAAAATAAGTTTTGTTAAGTTTACCACTTGTAGATTAGGAGTTTGGTTCATCATATTGTCCATTCAATCACTTGTATAAGGATTACATCAAGTTCAAACTAATGACCTTGAGTAATCACTTTGTCAGAAACAACCTCTTACCACTTGTAAGTATATCCAAAACATATAACCACATGTAGGAATAAAACATCTACACAAAACCATTTTACCAATCAAGATGCCGATTCCTGCTTCACACTTACCAACCTGGAAGCTCCGGCAAGTCACACTCATCCTGTAAAAATTAAACACATTTAAAAATCTTTCACAAAATCTATCTTAACAAGAATGATGCCGATTCCTGATCCACGATTACAAACTTGGGATCTTCGGCATAGTCCTAAGACTTTACGGGAAACAAACTTCCATCCAAGTCTTCTCAGACTTGATGGCTTTCAGTTCTTGCGCAGTAGGGTTGTAAGTTTCCTTTTTAGTTGCATAAAAATCTTTAACCCCCTTAACTTTCCCATTCAACATTTTCCCAAAAATTTTCTTAACACTTCCATTGAATGTTTTCTCGACATCAAAATTAGTATTCTCGTTGTAAAACTGATTCGAGATATCAACCTTACCAACTTTCTGTTTAACTTCTTCAAATTTCAGTGATGGAAACTCATCATCATTCACTGAAATTTTCACCTCAACCTGTGGCTCTTCTGGCTTTGTGGAACCAGATTCATTACCGACTATCTCATCAACTTTCTTAACAACCCACACTTGGTTGTCTTTCTCTTTCTTTTTATAAAAATTCTTTTTAGAACACTCACCAACCTCATAAGTTGAGTTTTCAAAAATTTTAAATTTTTCGGTTGGTAGTTCAATATCAACAACTTTTCCTTTCAACTTGTTAGAAACTCCCTGTTTTGACTTGGCATTTTTCGGACAGTTCCATGCAATGTGACCAGCTTCATTGCATTTGTAACAGGTTCTAGTTTCTTTTGAGTGACAAACTTCAGTTCCATTCTTCTTCTTTTCAGCAAGAAACTCTTGATTTGACTGTCTCCAGAATGGTTTCTTCTGTTCCTCTTCTACACTTCCACCTGACACAAATTCTGTTTTTGTTTTAGAATTTTTCAAATTTTTATGATTTTCTGGTGGAATAAATCCAAGACCTTTCTTTTTGTAGCTACGATTTTGGTTTAGTTTCTTTTGAAAACCAGAACCAGAATTGTAACCCTTTTTCTTATTTAGACATTGTTGAACTCTTGAAGTGTACCTTTTAGGTTTTTCAGTAAGATTTAAATCTTTTATTTCAGAAATGTTAATTTTTGTCATTTTGAAAACCTTTTTGATCATGTTAAAACAAACACTTCTTATTGGAAATTCTTTGTCATAATATAATTTGTCCGAATCATTTAAAGTGTATGCAACTTCAAATGTTTCATCATCCAAATTTGCTTTCGATAACAAAAATTCTTTACTATAAGACCGTTTAACCGACGACTTTGGACTGTTGACTGACGAATTTGAACTTGAACACCCAGACTCAGACTTTGACTCAGACTCCTCCTCAGTATCCAACACCTGATCGACCACCTTTTTTATTAACTCAGACTCATGATCAGTATCTGACGAGGTAAACGTGACATCAATGTTATCTGGTAAAACGTCAGTTGTGTCAGTTTTTAGCTTTATATTGACTGCTTTTTCAAGTTGCTCCTCGTTTGGTTTTCTAGGAGAATACCCTTCCCAAATTGGAGGCGGACACTTGTTATAGCTAACAGTCGGTTTCTTACCACTATCTTTCTTTTTCTTCGGCTTCTCATCTTGAAAAGCTTCCATACCTGCAACAGTTGGGTAAATACGATCAATGAGATAATCAGAACTAGAATAACTTTGTAATAAACGTCTAATTCTCTCATTCTCGATCTTTTCTGTCTCCAACTCTTGCTTCCATTTAGCACTCTCTTCGATGTAAAAGTTGATGGCTTTCTGTTTTGTCATCATCACAGCATTCATCATCGTTAGAGCTTGTTCTCTTTCAGAATTTGTCTTTTGAAGACCAGTTACTGTTCTGTTCAAAACCTCATATGATTCTTTCACGTAGTTAATATTGAACAGTAATTGCTCTTTCATTTTCTCAAGCTCAGCCAGTTTTTCATCTTTTGCTGCACATTCCTTGCAAGGTTCCAAACAATTTGTGCAAGGCTTGATAACTTCCACAATTTTTTCAAGTTCAACAATCTTTTCAACTTCAATCACTTTCTCAGCTTCGGTCACCTTTTCTTCTTTATTCACTTGCTCAGTCTTTTCAGCAACAACTTTAACTTCTTCAGTTTGAACAATTTCATCCTTTTCAGCATCACTTTCAGTCTTCATATCCTTTTGCTCTTTTGCAGCTCGTTTCTCCTTCAGCTTCTCCAGGCGATCTGCAAAATAGAAATGAAAACTTTCAGGAGATAGATGAGTTTTAGCAACATTAATATGTCGTTCTTCTTCATCATCACTATTGTCATCAGTTGGTGTTTGATCAAACTCTACTGATTTGTCAGAATTATCATCTGAAGAACCAGAATCAACTAGTGTTTGATCAAAAACAGCTTCCTTTTCTGAACTTTCATCATTTTGTGGACTTTCATCTGAGCTATGTGAACTTTCTTCAGATGCAACAGATTCTTTCTCCACATTCTTCACAATCTCACCAATAGACTTCATCCATGTAGTAAACATATCTGGTTCATTTACAATCTTGACAATGAAAGCTTTGAAATTTCCTTTTTCATCTACAAACATATCCCAGCTGAAGCCTTCAGGTGGCCTCTCATCATCTTGATCGACTATGCATGCTTTGCTATAAGGAGATATATAATTGTTCTAGTTGAAATCTACCACACACGCTCTCTTGGAATCCTCAATCTTTCTACCATGAGCCGTCTGTGAATCTTGTGATTGACCAACCTGTTGATAGGCTTTCCGGTAGTAATAATCTTTTCCAAACGGATTCTGAGCACCACTAGCTTCCTTGTTCTTACACTCCCGCTTGAAATGGCCTTTCTCCCTGCATCGAAAACAAGTAACTTTAGATTTATCAAATCCTAAAGTAGATACATGAGCATCAAGAAAGTCATTTCTCCCAGTAATTGTCTTAAACTTTTCAGCACGCCTAAGAACACTAGCTAGACACCATTTGATATCCATTAATTCCATCTCTTCAATGTCAATCTGATCGTAATCCTCCTTTGTGAGCATAGGATTTCCGATCCGACCTGCAACTAGACCTTCATACAAGAGAAGCACAGAACCAAGTAATGCCATGTGATCTTTTGCAACCTCCTCAGAAAAACTTTGTCCATCTGGAAGATTCAAGGCAATATTGCATTGTATTACACAACCATTTCCCATTTTGGAGCTTTGATTCTGAAAACTTTCTGATGAACTCTTTGGATTGACACTCGGATATAATGAGAAACCACTGCTACTTTTGGTTGAACTTTGATCAGCTTTTTCCGATGAATCTCCAGCACTAAAAGCAGTCTGGATTTTCGGACTTCTTTCAGTTTCTGGAACACTACCTTTGTAATAAATTTTTACATCCTGTTGACCACTTGGACTATTCATCCTAGTGATCTTTTGCTGTTCCAAATCCTGACTTTTAATTTTCTCAATAAACTAACCAATTGTTAACCCATCATAAACCCCAGTGTTTTTCAGGATCATCAAATAAGTTCCCCACTCTTTTTGCGGTAACGCATCAGCTAATTTGTCTACCCACTCTTCAGGATCCTTTTTTATACTAAGCATTGACATAGATCGCACCAAGTGGCAATAACGTTCAATCAGCTTCTTCGTATCTTCTCCCGGTAAACTATTGAACAAATCAAACTCTTTCTTGTGCAACGCCTTCTTGCTCTTAATCATTTTCTCACTACCCTCAAACTTAACACGTAAAGCATCCCAGATTGACTTCGAAGTTTTGTCATGCTGAAGCAGTATGAAAATGTCTTCTTTGATAGCTTGCTGAAGTAGACTAATCATCATCTTTTCTGCTCTATACATATCACGTTCTTGATCACTAAATTCAGATATTCTTTTGTCAACTTTCAAATCAGTCTGTGGCAAAACATATTTCTTCAATATACATTCCCAAGACCTAAGATGGTTTGCCTGAACCCAATTCTCGAATCTATCTTTCCACCCGTAGTATTCTTCAATACTCATCAATTTAGGGGGCTTTTGGGTGGTTCCCGTCTCATTTTCTAAACTCATAGCTTGAGCAATAGCACCTGGACCAGACGGTGTTGCAAATGCGTTATAGAACTCGGTATCCATGACTTTTCAACACGTATTTCAAAAAATGTGACTAATAAGCGAAATCAGGTGATTTGTGCACTAAGAGCGAAAACCCCAGAAGTTCAAATGAGCGAAACCCTAATTTGCACTTGGAGCGAAACCTGTGATGACCTTTGGAGCGAAACTACCAATTGATGTGACACTTGGAGCGAAACCTTGATGTTCAAAAGAGCGAAACTGCTGATGTACTTTGGAGCGAAACCTTGATGAATCTTTGGAGCGAAACTTGTGTTCACAAAAGCGAAACTACAATGCAATTTGGAGCGAAACCTTTCAATTATGTGACACACAAGCGAAACTAGATGGTCAAATAAGCGAAACTACACAAAATCCGTATAAGCGATACCTAGTCCGAACCAATTTTAGTCCATTTTTAATTTGAATTTCAACACCAAATTCTCAGGGATTTGTCTATGTCCAATTCTCTACAGTCTGAGAAATTTTGATCCAATTTTGACCAGTAAAATTTTCCGAACTGATGAAAGAAGATGTAGAAGTAAGAAATTTCAATAAATTCCAGCTGTTCTCTGCAGAACTCCTCCTCCTGAGCTCTGACACCACTTGTAGGATCGTGATCTGACCCAAACGAGTCGTTCAGAGGTGTTCAACTTCGTTTCAGGTGCGGAATAACAAGAAACGGAGGTAGAAATAGCTGATTCTTCACTTAATCTACTGATTGTATTGATATGACAACGATTACAGCTCAATCTTCACACCGGCAGCACTTCGGTATGGAATACAAGACAATGTTCTATCTATGGTTTCGCTCAAGGGAACACCTATATATAGAGATGGTGGTTTCGCTCCAAGTGACATGTTCACATGAGCGAAACCTCATGTGTACAAATAAGCGAAACCTGACCATGACACATAAGCGAAACCCTATGCTATGACCATATGAGCGAAACCCTCTCCTAAGATACATACAATCTCCTGTTTTCTCGTAAAACGTGCCCTAATCTATACAATGCAATGTAAGACTCGATACAAGATGAAGTCGACAGATGTAGTGCACCAACATTAGTAACGTTAAAAGATTTACAAAACATGATCCAGATACTTGGTAAGCGAAGATACTAAAACATGTACATAACATGCAAAACCAACAAAAATAGTTATTGGTACTAAATTAACAACAGTCCAAAAGATAATTCGACTGTTTCTAACCAACAAACGTAAAGATCATTATACTGTTTTTAACCACCAACACACACACTATACCTTCACCGCCTCAGTGGTAAATCAACATACCTTTACTTTTGACATAAACCATATGAAACTCGGAATCCCTGACCAACTGTTTGTCTCTAACAAACTGATTCATACCAGTCACGTTGTAGCGCGGACAGCCTTGCGAGTGCTCCACACCAATCGACACGTCCCAAGTCCCAGCAACGGAGTCCTTGATAATCAAATCCATCTTACGATCCAAACCGTGCAATTGAGCCCACTTCTTTTTCAGGCGCTACGAATACCAATAAAATATTTTAATAATAAAAGTGGTTACACAGTGGTCATCGAATTATAAGGACTACAAAACACAACATACATTAATAGTATGAAAAGGTAAATATCGAAAAGTTACATAATGATTGTCCATACGAAATACAACCGGTACTTCGTCATCCGTATTTTGTTCAACACCAACAACAGGAATCGGATTAGGCAAATCATCATCGGACACTTCAATAAACTCATTTGTAGGTTCTTTTTTGGTAACACAAAGTTCTGGTGGGAAAGTTAAAACGGCAGGTTTGCAACAAAAAACACTCATCTCATACGTCCTCAAATCAACCATTTCAAAAACCACCAAATGATGATCAGTAATAGACATCTCCTTTTTTATTCGACTCCAACCAGTTGTAATATACAGCTCATCGTCAAAAACTTCCATACGGACGAACCATTTACGATTACCAGACGACCGTACCACAACAGGATATAACGGACACGTATTAAGCATCTTGTGATGAACAAACAACCTACTCACATACTACACGTGATATACAAACATATATCAGTTCAAATGTTAAACATATATCAGTTCAATTGTTAAACAGATATCAGTTAAAATGGATAAGTACCATGCAATTGTCTCGGTCTTTAAAATTTCCAAGTTGGTAGTAGAAATACTCAGACGGCGCAAGAGAGATGTCTTGATAAAAGTAGATGAGACGAAAAGAAGATAAAGCTTCTTCAAATTGGAAAACCACCCAGGCATAGGATGGTAACTTCAAAGAAGTGACCATATCAACCCACCCGTTATAAAGAAAGTAGTCGCCTGCAATCTTAATAACTTTTACTTTAAAAATCCTCCCATCGACAGTGCGGATGACAGCATTCTTATCCAGGTAGTTGAATGTTTTAATCCACTCGCCATATAATGCCGGAAGTTTCTATAAACAAACACAGTAGGTAATGTTAATGGCAATTATAAGATGAATAATCACAGACAATTTATTACAAAATAAATTATTCTGGTCCCAAATTGTTATAAGATTAATACTAACCAACGATTTTTTGTCGTTGTAACGGACACGTGCAACGAATCCATAAACCATTTCAGCTTTCTACGTATGCCTGGTACATGACACCATAAGATTTATATTTAAACCATCAAAACATAAGAGTAAAAATTTAGCAGTTCAAATAGGATCTTCAAATATTAAAAAAAAAATCCATTACTAAAACCAAAAAATCTTCAAATAAAATTATGTGATACACAATTATGTGATACACAATTAACAGTCAACCTAATCAAAATAAAATCCATTCCTACAATCACCAAATCTTAAAATAAATTTATGTCATACACAATTAACAGTCAACCTAATACCCAATAACATCACCACTGTATATGACATAAGGTAAATACATAAAATCCGGATCAGTTTTTAAAAACTTATAGATCAATAAAATCCGGATCAGTTTTTAAAAACTTATAGATCAATATCATAACATGCATTATAACTAAACATTAATCGGTTACAAAAACTAAGATCAATACATGAAAAAAGAAAGAACAAACAATGTCGAGTATGGTTTCGGTTTCCGGTTTAATCAGAAATAAAAGATCAATAATAACAAAAGATCCTTGTATAAGATTGAAGACATAGATTACTACACTAAAGACGATAACAACATTGTTGCATAAATGGGTTAAGAAGCAAAATCGGAGACGAAATTCAACATTTAAAGAAAATTACATGAATAAAATACACCAAAAACAAATTATCTATGAAAAAGTATGATATTACCGAAGAAGATTTTGATGAAGATATGATGAACTTGTTGAAGATAAAAGGGTTTCTTGGTTTCCGTGTAGAAGAAAGAGAAAGAACTGAGATTTTGTATGTATTATGGACAAAAACTAAAGTTTATATAGGGTCCAATTTTTCGGGTGGGCGGGTCGGATTTTTGCCATTCGGATGCCGCGATATATGGCTTAAAAAGGTGGAAGTTTTTGGAGTCAAAACCAATTTTAAGAAGCCCTATGGTGATGCCACCTCATTTTCCAAGCCCTCATGTTTATCAGCCCTTATTTATCATGTTTATTATATATAATAGATTAATATTCTTTATATTTTATTAGAACCTGCATTTTACAAATAATAACATAAATATTTGTTTTCTAATGCTTGCGCAGAGACTTCTTTTGATGTCATACATCATGAAATTTCACTTTACAAACACCTTAAATGTGGAGTTATACTCTAGTTCACAACCATGGTACAAAAAATGCATCAAGGGTATATATAAAGTCGGATATTCATTTTGAGTCCAATATCTCACATATTCACAATGACTATCTAGGATGGTAGAATCGGTAGTGGGCCCATGATTTTTTTTAATGGTTATCTCCTTTTTTCGGTGTTAATATTTTTCACAACCCAACATTATAATTTTTGGCTCGGTCACCGTTCAGGTTGGATCGGGACAAGGAACATAATAAAATACAATATTATAATAAAAATATATGATTATTACTCATTAGAAAACGCACAATAAAAATACAATGTCATTCAAATAGAATAAAAAAACATTACAATTTTTCAAAGTTATTCCCTAAGAGTTTTCATCTTTTAAACACGATTTTGATCGAAACTTTCTTTTCAATAATCCTTTCATAATTAGCCCTAAAAATCAAGCTTTAACAAAACTAAGTCACAAATTCGAAATGCAAAACGAAAAATAAATTCTTAAAGTTTTCATGTGCAGAACGAATAATGGTTGGTACAAATCTCATGTAAGTATGAATTTAAATGACACTTGCACAAAATTTCATTTATTTAACATTATATTTTAAGTTTTGGTAACCAGATTAAAACTTAAAATATGTTGATTGAAATATTTTATAGTGAACTAGTGGCCCTTTATATTCCCACGTTTAGCATACATATACTAACAATAATACCTTATTGATTTGCTAACTAACATCATGGGTGGTGGAACACACAAATAATGCTTCTATCTTTGGGCGTTTTGCGCCATGTGACAGTCCAGTCAGCAATGAAGCATTATGGGTCGTTTTTCTAAAATGAGTATTGTGGGGTTGTGGGCATTGTGGGGCATTATGTTAACGAGGTGTAATAAAATTAAATAAAAAAACATCAAAAAATCTTATTGGACAAACAAAAAGAAGATCAAGGGTGATTGGCCAAAACCAATGAAGCAAGGCGTGGAAAAAAGCACGTCAAAAGCAAATTTTTTTGAAAAAAACGCCCCCGGGACAGAAGATGGGCGTTATAGGGCGTTTTTAAAGGAAAAAAGCCCAAACACCCCCCACTACGGGTGGTCTAAGCTCGAGTAGTTCCACAACATTGAGAACATATCGGGGCGGTGGGAGTTTGACCCATTGCGATATTGAACCCCAAACAAAATGCGGATATTCGCATGAGATCAGCAGGTGGTCTACTGATTCATGTACCAAATTACACAACACACACTTCACAGCCGGTACTGGAACATTTCTTACCGCCAATGCCTCCCTTGTCGGAATGCGGTTTAATACTACCCTCCATAAGAAGCAGTTGATTTTCTTAGGTATCCAGCTTAGCCACTTCAGCACTTTTGTTTCTGGGATGGTAGGCATTTGATCTAACTCCTTCAGCAGGTCGCATACTCTAAAAGCATCACACGAGTCACCCGACTACCACAGCTATACGTCTGACCCATTTCCAATTGTCTGTCCTTCTAACAGTTTAGTACACCCGTTCCATTCAAGTAGATCAACATCGTTAGATATGTGATTGGAACTGCCCCATACCCATGATACTTTACCTTGGGAAGACATGTATCTTTCTTGCACTGTACAACATTTTTCAGTCTCAAGTGAAAAAATATTAGGAAACCGAGCTCGTAAAGAAATGTCACCTACCCATTTATCTAACCAGAAAAATATATTGTCTCCACTACCCACCTTCGCTTTCAATTTGTTTTTAACTTCAACAGTTGGGTTATCCGACACCCTACCCATATTAACAATACTTTTCCAAACGTCCCCAAGCGAGCTTTTAAGAGGTATTGACGAATGACCCCGTATGCCACGATGCAAGGCCGTAATGACTCGAGCCTAATGATAAGAGGGTTCATTCTTGAACCTTACATTCCACTTCACCATTAGGGCCTTATTCATCGAGGCTAAGTGTAACACCTCGTAAAAACACGTCCAATGATATATCGACACATGCACTAAACCCTAATAAAGTCAAACGTTGAATTTGAGGGACTAATTTTGCGAAATATCAAAAACTTTGATTATAGAAGGACTGGGAATGTTAACATGCTTAATAAAAGCCTCTGAATAATGTTACATGATAATCATATTCACAAATGAGCCACTTGTTGATCAAGTGTAGCCGTTTGCGTAATTAATTGAAAGTTTGCGCGATGAAGGGTTAAAAGCGTCAACATGTTAATTCTTACCTCTGAGTGACCTTTTAACAAACCGAGAGCTTCATGATAATTGATTACACCCTTGGGAATGCCTAATATTGGCCATTAAGGGCTTTTATGCCTATAAGTGAAGTTACGCGCAACTTTGCAAGTTAGAGGGACTAAAAGTGTCAATATGTTTAATTATACCTCTGAATGACCTTTTTACGAACCTGACGTATCATGATGTTTAGTAATACTCTCAAGAATTCCTAATATAGATCGGACAAGGCTTCGATGCTATTAAACGATGATATGCGCAAGTTTGCACATTAGAGGGACCAAAAGCGTCAACTTTTGAATCTACACCTTTTGGTGACCATTTAAGAAAACAGGAGCATCATAACAATTAAGTATATGCTCGGGAATACTCAATATGGGCCACGAAAGGCTTGGATATCATTAAACGACATTTCGCGCTACTTTGTGCGATTAAGGGACTAAAAGCGACAACTTGTGAAACTACGCCTTTGAGAGGCCTTTTAAGCAAACAAGGAACTCCGCAATATTCTATTATACCCCCGAGAGTCTCTAGCACTGGCCGTGTGAGTTCATTATACCATTTCGCAATAATGCGCGCAAGTTCGTTAATTAAGGGTTAAAAGCGGCAACGCGCAAAACTACGCTTTAGAGGATCTTTTTAATCAAACCGAAGATTTCGCTATGCTCGGTCAAACTCCCGGATGCCTAGGAATGATTACTGGAGGTCTCGGTACCTTGTATTAACATGACAAACTAAAATAGAAAATATAGTGTCGATTAATATAAAGGTTGAAAGGTTATATAACAAATAAAAGTATAAGGGACTGTTTTGACAACCTTCAAACTTGTCATTGAACTTGGTTGGATCTAATATAAAAGTGCAAGGGACCAAATATGTCTTTTTATAAAATTCAACAAGTTAAAATGCTGAAAATCATAAGACAGGGACCAAAAATGACATTTCAGCAAACTTGTGGAGCTGGGCCACCTCGGACGCGGGCCGCGTAAGCTGGGCCTGAAGCCCACGCGGGCCGCCAGCGACCGAATCTGTTGTTTTCTTTTTTTTTCATTTGTTTCTTGCTGAATTCCATTTATAACCAAACCATGTGCTCATATTTCGATCCTAGGGGCACTTAGCTGGTATTACAAGCTAGTATTACACATGTTTCAATCCTATAACTCCCTAGAACACTTGTCATGTCCCAATATCTATAAATAGGTGAGAATTTCTCACTTTCAACTCACATCATTTCTTGAGCTCTAGCTTTCTCTCTCAAATCTGAGGATCCTGAATTTTTGGAACCTCCTTATGAGTTGATTTCAGTCCATTGGACCCTTGGTAAGAGTCCTTTCGTGACTAGTTAATAATATTTGGTTTAAAAAGCCGAAAAGTCAAGTGTTTACGTTAAACACTTTGACTTTTAAACGGTCAAGCCATTGTTCGCAACGAACATGGCTACATGATCGTAATTAGATAGGTATTAAACCCTCAAAAAGGCCACCTCCTAATTACCGCGTTTGCTTAGTTAATTATCGGGTCAAAGTAATCGAAATAAAAGTCAATCGAGTCGATTTTTAAATAAAATTCATAACTAATGATGTAAAAGCAATAAAATCAGTTTTGTCACTTTAATAACTTGGTAAATATTAATTGAACACGTCTAGGCATGTTCAACCCGACAATTCTGAGTTTAGGCTCGGTTCGGAACCGAAAGTCGCAAAAATAGACTTTGCTTTGACTTTCAGTTCTGACCCGATTTAGCTTAGTTTAGATATGCCTTAGAGCTCCATTAGGACCATATTACATATAAGTATAACCCTCTGAGATTATACAATATGGTTCCTTAGAAATCCGATTCATTTGCATGTTTCCTTTAATTGCTTAAATGTTGACCATTATGCCCTTTTGACATTAAAACGAGATTTTTGAAAATGTGAGATGGCAAAAACCTTTATTACTGATTTATAAACATGTCCTAAAAATTTGACATCAATTTGAGGTATAAATTAGGAGTTATGCTCAATATCGTAAATTAAAGCCTTTTTATTAATTAAACGACATTTTTGGCATAGAACCTAGTTAAACCCAAATTTTGACACCAAACCTTTTACCCACTGATGTAATATAATATTTTGGGATTTTTGAAGATTTTTATTAATTTTTAAACCGATCATAATGTGGGGTTCTTGCTTTAATTCGGTGATTGACGGTTATACCCTTTTTGCTAATAAAATGAGTTTTACGTAACATTTTGATACCAAATCTTTTGCTACTGATTTAATATGATAAATAAAATATTTTGAACTATATAAGATGATCAAAAACTCAGATTTCTTTATATCACCCGAAAGTCGCCTAAAACCGACTTTTTACGCATTTTAACGCATAGTATGGATTAAAACTATTTTTGACATATAAGACTTAATACCTACTGATGTTTTAAGTAAATTTTTATACTTTACCAGTAAGTAAAAGTTTTGAACACAGATTTCCAAATTTGACCTTTAAAGCTTATGTGAAATGACCAAAATGCCCCTACGGTGCATAGTTGGTTATGAATGATAAATTTCACATATATGCAATACCCTACTGATATGACTTACAAAAATAAATATTTTTACTGATCATTTTAGACCAGAACCTCGGATTCATATTTAATCTCTTTTTTAATCTTTAAAATGACCAAAATACCCCTACGGGGCATAAATTGGTTTTAAATCCGTTTTGGGCATAATGGAAGGTATCCTACTGATATCACAACATATTTTAAGCATATTAACTTAGGAAACTTGTTCATGACTCATTTGGTTATCCGTTATGCATTTATCGCGTTCGGTACGGTTTATGTAACTAGTTTGCATAAATTAATCGAAACGGGTCAAACCTTATCATTTTCACTTCAAAATCCAGATTGTGTTTAGTTTACCCATATGATACAAGTCTTCATACTTGTCGGGTCTAAACCACATTCTAATCCGGTCTTCACTTAATCTTGCGTTTTGAACCGTATACCCTTCTTTAAAACTAACCGGTCTAAGTTTAAACTTAAGTAAGACCCGTTAGGATTCTAATAGGTTATTAAAACCTTCGTTCCAGATTTAGGAGCCCAGTAAAAGATACTTGCACTTGCTGATTTATACGGCTGAGATAAATTTGTATATTTTGCTCAGGTAAATACTTTTAACTTAGTTTCCCTTATACGAGCTTGGGGTACGGTATATAAAATACCGCTTGGTCGGGTATTGAATTTTAATCATATGAAGGTTAAATCATTGAGATAACCCGTTTAATCTGTTTTGTTTGTTTTAAGCCTTTGGGGGGTTAATGACCATGTCCTGGATATCCTCGACTCATTCATTGAAATGGCCACGACTTAAGCACAGGGTGTAGGAATACACCTGCCGGTGTGTATGTAAAATAATATACCTGCTTGTTCGAGAATAACTCGCCGTAGGTTATATTATGTGGTGTGTCTATTAATCTTTAACCCGGTATTCAACCCGGGCTACTGAATGTATAACAAACATATAATTCTTTTACAAGATTATTTTTAAATAATTATCCCAAGTTATAAAAGATATTTTGTGCCTTGTGCATTTAAATCAATTTTCTTAAACATTTTCATAATGAGACGGTTAATTGTATTTACCAGTGAAAACTGACGTATTTTCCAAAAAGGTTAAGTGCAGGTACTAAGCGAAATGGGCTGGCTACTCCTAGCATCAATAAAGAGTCTTGCAAGCTTAGATGTTTAAAAATCTGTTGAACAATGTTTCTTTTATCTTTGATCCGCCTGTGGATCCCTTTACAACCGTTTTGTAATAATTGATATTATTTTCAATCGGTTTGTAATTTTATCATCTTTAGACATCCACTGTGCATTAAACTTTGATAAATTGACTATGATGATATCAACTACGTCACGATACTCCCCACCGGGCCCATCGGTAATACGTGGAAATATCGGGGTGTGACAGGTTGGTATCAGAGCCAACGTTTGAGTGAATTAAACACTAGTCTTTAGTGTTTAATCTCAAATGACACAGTAGCACATTCCTTAGACCTTCCGAGTCTAGACTTAACATAGGAATGCTCTCATCCCTATTAAGTAAATATTATTTTTTATTTTATGCGTTTTGATTACTGTCGCCAAGCAGAGAAGCCGTTAATGGAAATTCTCCACGACCGAAGCCAAAGAGATGTCAAGCTTCATACCACGACTTGAATAAGCGCGCGACCGGTTGAAGGGAAAGACCTTTATGGACCTATTCCCAACACCAAACTTGTTTAAACCCTTATCCAGACTGCGGAGTCTATACCAGAAGGTCCCTGAGTCTCCCATATTAAAGATGATACATGTGGATGTTATTAGACCCTATTTCTTACCTCCGAGTTTTCAAATTTCAAACTTAGACTATACTAGTCAAAACCTAATCCATGATCCATGTCATTCCTTTAATCATTGAATCCTTGGATTCTACTTCTGCAACGGATCCTGAATTGAAATATTACTTATTCACTAAAATCATCAGAGTCGCTACCGCGTACGATAAATAAAGATGAAGAAACAATCAGAATAAGGAAGGGAAGACATTAGAAGACCCTCCTTCCATCATACTTCTTTTTATTTAAGTCCTTATTTGGGAATTTGATTATTGTAGTCCTTGTAGACTTACCTCTTTTGATAAAACTCCATAAATATATACGTCTGTCTACTAAAAATCCTTTTGAGGACATTATATTTCAATATAGTCCTTTCAAGGACATTATATTCAATAATAGTCCCTTCGAGGACATCATACTCTAAAATAGTCTTTTCCTAGATGTATCATTTCATTAAAAACCTTTTTGTTAACATATTCTTTCATTAGAGTCCCTTGGTGGACATAATAATTCACTATAGTCCTTCCGAGGACATATCATTTCACTAAGTCCCCATATTGACATATCTTATAGTCCTTATATGGACTTATATTTTCATTTCAGTCCCTACGTGGACTAGTATTTTCTTAAAGTCCCTATAAGGACTTATCTTCCTATGTAGTCCATGCGTGGACGTTTGGTTACTATAACTCTAAACTGAATGTATCTTTCGCTTTAAGTCCTTTTATGGACGTATTAATTCATTAAATCCCTATGGGAATATGTTAATTCTAAATAGTCTTTCCGTGAGTAAGAGATTTCATTATAAGTCCCTTAGTGGACATGAAATTTCCGTATGACCCCTTTGTAGACCTGATATTTTCATTATAGTCCTTTCATGGGCAGTCAGTTTTAAAATAGTCCCTATACGGACTTATGATATTTTTATAGTCCTTATACGGACATATAATTTTCTTTTAAGGTCCTCTATGGACAAGTATGGTATCAAAAGTCCTGTTTAAGGCACTATGGTAATTTCTTAATGATTTATTGAAAGTTTTGAAGGATTTTATATAGGTACTCATATCGTCCTTTATCATCCTTTAGTATGAATTGATTCGAACTTTATCGATCTGCTAAATAAATTCAAAAGATCTTCTTAATGGTTTACCACTGCCAAGTAGCAAGTCCACATAAATTGGCCAAAACTTTCGGTAGTTAAGGGTAATTATTCCTTCTACTATGATAGTTAAGGGAGATACCCTTTCTATCCAGAGGTGGTGAACTGTTTTCAAGCCTCTAAACCTATATGATCAATACGATCATGGTAATATCGTGTAACCATTAAGACAAATTAATCCTTGTTAACATCTGAGAACATGTTAACACTCCTGGCAGTGTGACTTGAGAGACCACACCAGCCATCAAGGCA
>JARYGA010000745.1:0-14432 GCA_030545235.1 Helianthus tuberosus
AAATACGAGGATGAAACGAACTGTGCGGACTGTGCAAGGAGTTACGTAATTATGGATGCATACATAATTATGGAATTCGGTGCACAAAAATCACAGCAAGTCTTGTCACGTATAGATTCCCTCAGTGCAAGCCTACTAAGTACTCTGCTAGAGTAATAATTGTTTGATGTCACTTATGTGGTATATATACCTGTGAATATATATGATACTACTGTCTAGTGTGACTATATCAAACAAATGTTTAACCCTGTTGTGTTATGTTCTGTCAGAACATGGCACCCAGGAAAGTTGTGAATGCTCGCAATGATGATCAACCTCCTCTTCCCCCACTGCCAAGAACTGCTGAAGAGCTGAACGCTCTACTGGAAGAAAGGATCTCCGCTGCTATCGCCCAGTACGAGGCGAACCGTACGCAAGACAGTGGTGGCCCAAGCAATGCTAGACGTAATGGGAACGGAGATTCATCTGGAGGCAACGCAGCTCAAGGCTGCACTTTCAAGCAGTTCCTCGACTGCAAGCCGATGAACTATGATGGCACAGGAGGTGCAGTAGCATTTGTGCGCTGGACAGAGAAGACTGAAGCTACTATCCGCATGAGCAAGTGTACCGCGGATCAACAAGTCACCTTTGCTACTGGGTTGTTTGTCGATGAAGCTCTGACTTGGTGGAACCTGCAAGTCCAAACCTTGGGCGATGATGCCGCTTATGGCCTAACTTGGGATGAACTAAAGGAAAGAATGAGAGAGAAGTACTGCTCTCGTGCTGAACTCCAAAGGCTGGAGACGGAGTTCTGGCACTTGACCATGGAAGATGCTGACATTAATGGTTATACTCGAAGGTTCCACGATCTGTCCAGAGTGCTTCCCTACATGGTGACTCCCGAATTTAAGCGTGTTGAACGTTACATTTGGGGACTGGCCCCAGAGTTTCGCGGCATGGTAACTTCGGCCAAACCTCAAACAATCACCGAGGCTGTAACTCTGGCTGTCAGCCTTACTGAAGATTGTGTTCGAATGAAGAAGCTATCACTGAACCCAACAGAAAATGCCGAGACGCATGCTGAGTCGTCTGGCGACAAGAAAAGGAAACATGCAAACTTGAATCAAGCAACTCGTAACAACAAAGGTTCCAACAAGAAGTGTGACCCTAACCCGCCTCAAGGGGCGAAATCTCTTGCAGCCATGAATGACGCTCCAGCTAAAGGATACCTGGGCACCCTGCCCAAATGCAATCAGTGCAAGCGTCATCACGAAGGGGTGTGTCGCGTTCCAAGATGCGACAAGTGTGGAAAGTTGGGTCACCGCACTGAAGACTGCTGGAGTAAGGGAAATAAGAACGGGAGTGGAAATCGTATCGGGGCTGGTAATAGAAACAATGGTGGAAATGGAAATGGTGCTGGTAACGGGAATGGTAACGGAAATGGGCGAAACCAAGGATGCTTCAGATGTGGAAGTAAAGATCATTTCATGAAGGATTGCCCAGAGGGAAACAATGCTCAGGCCCGAGCATTTGTAATTGGAGCAAGGGACGCACGCGAGGACCCTAATGTGGTCAACGGTACGTTCCTCATTAACAATCACTTTGCATCCATATTATTCGACACTGGCGCCGATTATAGCTTCATGTCTGTGGAATTTAAACGCATACTTGGAATAGAATCTAGTAGATTAGAAATTCCTTATTCCACAGAACTAGCCAATGGTAAACTTGTTGAATCGGGCGAAGTTGTTAGAGGCTGCACGCTAGAACTTGGTGAACGAAGATTTAGCATCGACCTCTTACCTATTCAATTAGGTAGCTTCGATGTTGTGGTCGGAATGGACTGGTTGTCCAAGAACAAAGCTGGAGTCATTTGTCATGAGAAAATCATTCGCATCCCTCTGGCGAATGATGAAACTCTCATCATACATGGAGAAAGACGAAACGCGCCTCTACGAATCATCAGTTGTATGAAGGCACAGAAGTGCTTAAGGAAAGGATATGTTGCTTTCCTAGCACACGTTGTAGATAAGAAGGCTGTGGAGCCAAAACTCGAAGACATTCCTGTGGTGAAGGAATTTCCTGATGTGTTCCCTGAAGATCTGCCAGGACTACCTCCGCAAAGACAAGTCAAATTCCATATAGACTTGGTTCCGGGAGCTGCTCCTGTAGCCAAGGCACCCTATCGACTTGCGCCATCCGAAATGCAAGAATTATCTACACAGCTTCAGGAGTTGTTGGATAAAGGATTCATAAGGCCAAGCTTCTCACCCTAGGGAGCTCCAGTATTATTCGTAAAGAAGAAGGCTGGATCACTGCGGATGTGTATCGATTACAGGGAACTGAACAAGCTCACGATCAAGAATCGGTATCCGCTACCGAGGATTGATGACTTATTTGACCAACTGCAAGGATCAAGCTACTATTCCAAGATCGACCTTCGATCTGGATACCATCAGCTGAGAATCCAAGAAGAAAGCGTGCCAAAGACTGCATTCAGAACGCGATATGGGCACTACGAATTTCTTGTGATGCCATTTGGATTGACGAACGCGCCAGCGATCTTTATGGATCTGATGAACCGCGTATGTAAACCATATCTCGATAAATTCGTGATTGTATTTATCGATGATATCCTGATTTACTCGCGAACGAAAGAAGAACATGAGCAACATCTCAGAACCATCTTGGAACTACTAAAGAAAGAAAAGCTCTATGCAAAGTTCTCGAAATGCGAATTCTGGATTCGCGAAGTACAATTTCTTGGTCACGTTGTGAAAGAGAAGGGCATTCATGTAGACCCATCCAAGATAGAAGCAATAAAGAATTGGGAAGCTCCCAAGACCCCAACCGAAGTACGACAATTTTTGGGCTTAGCGAGCTATTACCGACGTTTCATCGAGAACTTCTCAAAGATAGCTCAACCGCTAACGACCCTTACACAGAAAGACAAGAAATACGACTGGGGTCACAAGCAGGAAGAAGCCTTTCAGCTACTTAAGAAAAAGCTCTGCGATGCACCGATACTATCATTACCCGAAGGCACTGAGGTCTTCGTGGTATACTGCGACGCCTCACGACAAGGCTTGGGTTGCGTGCTCATGCAACGCCAAAAAGTCATCGCTTACGCTTCAAGACAACTGAAGGTACATGAAAGAAACTATACCACTCATGACCTGGAGCTGGGAGCAGTGGTATTCGCCTTGAAGATCTGGCGACACTATTTATATGGTACTCGATGTACAATCTTCACAGATCACAAAAGTTTACAACACATATTTGATCAGAAGGAACTGAATATGCGCCAACGACGATGGGTCGAGCTGCTGAATGACTATGACTGTGAGATTAAGTACCATCCTGGAAAGGCAAACGTTGTAGCAGACGCACTAAGCCGAAAGGAAAGGGTTAAGACCCTAAGGGTTCGAGCATTGGAAATGACGATTCGAACGAACCTCACTGCACGCATTCGTGATGCACAATAAGAAGCTCTTAAAGAAGAGAACCGTAAAGCTGAATACCTACGGGGTATGCTGAAATACATGGTGCCAAACGAAGAGGGAGCCTTATACTTCAAGAAGCGTATTTGGGTTCCACTCTATGGTGGCATACGAGAAGTCATCCTTGATGAAGCGCACAAATCAAGATATTCGATCCATCCAGGATCGGACAAAATGTATCAAGACTTGAAAGAATATTATTGGTGGCCGAGACTCAAGAGCGACGTTGCTGTCTATGTTTGAAAATGCCTAACCTGTGCTAAGGTTAAGGCCGAATATCAGAAACCGTCCGGTCTACTACAACAACCAGAGATTCCCGTGTGGAAGTGGGAACAAATCTTGATGGACTTCATAACAAAATTACCCAGGACCCCGAGAGGGCACGATATGATATGGGTAATAGTTGATCGATTGACGAAGTCTGCGCACTTCCTACCGATCCGAGAAAAAGACAGCACTGGAAAGCTTGCAGAGATATACTTAAGGGAAATTGTGGCACGTCATGGAGTGCCAATCTCAATCATTTCAGACAGAGATGGACGCTTTGTCTCAAGAATCTGGCAATCATTTCAGGAAGCCTTTGGATCTCAGTTAGATCTGAGCACGGCATTCCATCCGCAAACAGACGGCCAGAGCGAACGGACTATACAAACGTTAGAAGATATGCTTCGCGCATGTGTCATGGATCTAGGCGGCAGCTGGGATACTCATCTACCTTTAGTTGAGTTTTCCTACAATAACAGTTATCATACGAGCATAAAAGCCGCGCCGTTCGAAGCTCTGTATGGCCGCAAATGCCGATCGCCCTTATGTTGGGCAGATGCCAGAGATAAACGTATGGTTGGTCCTGAACTTGTACAAGAGACAACCGACAAGATTGCGCAGATCCGAGAGCGCATTAAGGCGGCTCGAGATCGACAAAAGAGCTACGCCGATCCGAAAAGAAAATCAGTAGAATTCAAGGTGGGAGACAAAGTGTTGTTAAAAGTCTCACCATGGAAAGGCGTAGTCAGATTTGGAAAGCGTGGAAAGCTGAATCCACGATACATCGGACCATTCAAAATATTGAAAAGAATTGGTACCGTGGCATACAAGTTGGAGTTACCGGAAGAACTTAATGGAGTACATGATACGTTTCATGTATCCAACCTGAAGAAGAGTCCAACACAAGAAAGCGTGATCATCCCGATGGATGAAGTGCATATCGATGAAGCCCTCCGATTTACAGAACAACCCGTTGAGGTTACCGACTGGAAAGTCAACAAGACCAGGAGGAGCAGTGTGAAACTTGTCAAAGTACGTTGGAGCTCTAAGCACGGGCCCGAGTACACATGGGAACGTGAAGACCAGTTCAAAGAAAAGTATCCCCACCTATTCAAGAAGACTCCTGCGAGAGTTAGTTCAGCCTGAATTTCGGGACGAAATTCTTTTAACGGGGGGAGACTGTGACAACTGGCACAAACCGGTAATTTCCGTACACTTTAATTATTATTTAATGACTGCAATTATGTGCTTAATTGTCAGCAATGTCTGAACACATACTAAACAAGTGAATTCATGCACGTTGTATACTACAAAATATTGCTTTATGCATAAACGAGAGCGTTGCGTCAAAAATACTAAGTAAACTCACCGGTAAGACACTATGTGTCAACGGAACTGCAGAAAGCAGTCAGACAATAAAATTGGAGCCTAGGTGTAGGTCCGACAACAAGAATGCATTAAAACCCAAGAGTACATACAAGGGTTTAATATATATGCAATACGAAAGCAAAAATAAGCACTAAAAAGCACCCGAAACGCACTTTAAGTGCAGAAATTTACATAATTCAGCTATAATCAGCATCTTGGCACTGAAATATTATGCAAAAATGTCGTTTTATTATCCAGAATATTTCCCTAAGTATTGGGAATTGAAAGGGTACAAGAAAGGTACTTAAAAGACACTAAAAGGTGCAATTTGGCGCTTTAACGAATCGGTACCTAACCGAACAACCGGACTTGGCCCGGAGCGCAAAAAAAAATATATTGTCAATAACATTTTGTATATTTTACTGAGCCAGTTAGGGTCCCCGGATACCCTAACACCCGTCACAATGCATAGCACGCTAGTAACCGAGTTAACCTCCAACTTAACTTAATTAAAGCCTAACTAAGTAGTTGAGATGGAACCGGATAACCCCCCCCCCCCCCCCAACCGAACTCATCCCCAAGGGGACACCCTTTGTACTTGTTGATTATTTAAATCAACTATGTCTAATATCAATTAGACATATAATCCTTTGGTTAATTGTGCTTGAGTTTGTCTATAAGTAACCACCAAGATCCATCATGTTCATTTCACCACACTTAACATCACAACACATCTCTCTCCCTCTCTTTGAACTCTCGGCCGAACACACCCACATCCATCCATCATTTTCGAATTTTGATCTTGCCATTTCAAGTGCATACAAGTGTCAAGGAAATCATACAAGGAAGCTTGGTGCGTTCGGATCGTGAAGGACCTCACCCCATTGCTTTTATCCACGCATTTTTCGACTAGTTTCTTCCCTAGCCTCGAGCTAGTAGTAAGTGACTTCAAACACACTCTTGATCTATTCTAAAGTGGTTAATATGAACTTTGTCGGGTGAAAATCATGAACATACTAAATCACATACTAAAAGTTTACAAGAATGGGAAATAAGTTGGATAAAAACTATTATGTTGTGTAAAACTTGTAAGACTTGTTTTGTGGTGATTATTTAGTGCCGATCTATGTTATGGTAGCTCGGATCATCATCTAACCCGGATTAGTCATGTTCAAGAATCATGGCATAGAGTTTGTTAAAGTATGAAAAAGGGTTAAATGATGAAACACTACTACACACTAAACATGAACTTGTGTAAAAACGATTTTTCTTATGAAATGGAGTTCTAAACTAGTAGATCTACGGATCTATAAGTGGTATTTTTGAATAACCAAGTGTATGATGAAATCATGTTTGAAAAGCCGGATCTTTCTCGAAATAGAGACATTTTTGAGAACCAAAAAGTGTGCAGACACTTGTGTAACGAAAGGATTTAACAAAGAAATATTTTCGTAAATACCGACTAGAAGTTGTGAAAATACATACTCTTTAAAGATAAAGTTTTTAAGAAACTAAACTTATTTTTAAAGGTAACAAGACTTACTAAATGTGCTAGTAAGTTACTGCATATTTTTACAAACCTTCAAGTTCATAAGTTGTGATATATGCTTGTTTTGACAAGATTGATAAATAAAGGTTGTTGTTAATTGTTGTTGATTTTTAAAAGAAAATAAACACTTGTTTTGAAAACATGGGAAACCTCCATTTTTAGGGGAAACTCTGTCAAAATTTTTCTAAATTTTGACACTTAGAAAAATATAAGTTTTGAGAAACTTATTCCCTAAAAATGTATCTTAAAATATTACCAAGGTTTCCCGAATTTTTGGTGATAAGAAATGAGGATTTCTTCAAAAATAAAAATGGATATTAAGTATGTATATATTTTTGAGAAAAATATATATATTATTTGATCACCAACTATTGTGCTAATTGTATATAGTATGTGTTATACGTGCTAGTGTAATTAGACTTAAAAATACACTAAATACTCATGAGAAGTATAAACACAAAAATACACATACAACATACAAGATACATAATTCGGGTGCAAAGTGCAAAACACGAGATACTTATATTAATTTATGAGAAAATAATATAAGTAAGATACTTAGTTAAAAATATAAAATATTTTTAACACAACAATACAAATACAAAAGATAGTGACTCGTGCTTTACGAAGCAAGTCTAGCAACTGACGTTAAGTAAACACGTTTAGGTCACGACGTTCTATAAGCAAAATCCGGTGAAGTTTACGACGCACAGGAACGCAAAGTCGTGAGTTCATGCTCCCCCTTTTCTCTTAACTGTTTTCAGTTTTATAACTTCGGGGGTGAAATACATGTTACAAATACTTCAATATTTACAAAATGGTATGATATGTACTAAAACGAGAAGTACTCTTGGCGACAACTAGTGCCAAGAATTGATACGAGAAATCGTGTCACGAATAGGGTAACAGAAGCACCATTAATCGTGTACATACTAAGACCGCAGAACAAAAGGTTAGATCTAATGGGTTTCAGGGCAGCCCCACTCTTGGTGACAACTAGAACCAAGTAGTGTTTTTGTGTCTCAGTCGTGAATCGACTATAGAAAAATGCCTATGGTTTGGTGACTTCCTATGTCGTGTCACATGTTAATGGCTTTGCAACCCATTAACACTTGATACATATGGAAATACTTGATTTATACTTGAATACGTGATTTAACAAATACATACCATGATTTTTATACAAAGTATACAAGCGTTAAAAACGAAAACTGCATGAATTCACACCAACATTATGTTGACGTTTTCCAAAACTTACATGTATTTCAGGTAACTAGAAGTGGATGTGCGCACGGTCTTACCCATGCTCGTGGATGTCGCTTATGTTTGTCTTTAAATAAAGTTGTAAACCTTTTAAGACAATGTTATATGCTAACTCGCGATGTAAACGCTATCTTATGTTTTCAAATTATGGTATTTGATGTTTTTACGAGCATATAGCATGTTTACCTTTCGTATGCAATGAGAACCTTTCATGATCACACCTCGTGCTTCCGCCGCAGAAAGGGGTGTGACATTAATATCCAGTTTTTTATAAAGAGAAAACGATATATAAAATAAATATTAATGGTATGCAGCACATAACAATCGATTACAACTTTTAGTATTTCATCAAGAGTAGATATAGAAAACGAATTGTAAAATGTTACATATTTTTAAATGTGTTGAGCACCTAAGAAAAATGTTGGCAGAAATAAAATGTTTATCTAATTAAGATTATGAGGGTAACTAACTAATATTTATTCCGAGTGGTTTGAGTAAAGAAACTTTTGGTTCATGTCATTATACTTACTATTTGGTGGGTAATTTTAAGGTTTGGTAACGATACGTTGTTTGATTAGGGAGGGGGGCAGTGGCTTATGTTTTTCGTTATGAGCGAATTTAAAAGAGTAGAAGATAAATTACAAACTTGGTACATATGATAAGATTTGTTTATTTGACCTTTTTCTATAAGGTCATTAGCATTTTAGTTTTATAAAATTTAGAGTTTGAAGTAGATTTTATTTTTATAAAACTGATGTATATAAAAAAAATTTGAAAATTAATTTTTGTCTTACTTTATAAAATTTAAAAGATCTTTCACCTTAATAGAAAAAAATAACTGAGTTAGTGGTTGGATGATAATTTATAAAAATTATGTGACAAAATTATTAATTTTTTTATAAGAACTGCATGTATATTTTGTTTTATATATCCGTGACAAAATTAATTAAATAAAAGAAAGAGTTAATTACGTAGTTAGTCCCTGTGGTTTGCACAAAGTAACATACTTAGGTACTAATAGTTTAAAATCACATTCTAGTGTATTAACTTTTCATTTTGTAACGTTTGGAGGTATTAACGTTATTTGAAGGTTTAAAATCACATTTTATTAGTACCTAAGTATGTTATTTTGTGCAAACCACGGGGACTAACTATGTTAATACCCTAGAAGTTAATATCTCCAAACGTTACAAAATGAAAAGTTAATACCCTAGAAGGTGATTTTAAACTATTAGTACCAAAGTATGTTATTTTGTGCAAACCACAGGGACTAACTATATAATTAACTCTAAAAGAAATTAAAAAGAGTTTGAGTAAATTGTCAAAATTGTCCATGAGGTTTTATATTTGTCAGTTTTATCAAAATATCATTCAATTTAAGAGAAAAACTAAACTAAGTTAGTGGTTTGGATGAAAATGACAAAAAATGCCAAAGGCGGTGAAGGGCTGTTTAGCACAAAAAAAGTCATTTTGGATGAAACTGGCAAACAGACTTAAACCTTAGGGACGATTGTGGCAATTTACTCAAAAAATTATTTTACAATCTATACAGTTACGTGGTTTTGTAACAATACATGATTATGTTCCAGTACGTAATTATTGGAACGTAATCATTAAATACCTAAATCACGTACCATATGTGCAAACAGTAACAAATTCTCAAAGTAATACTACATCAATAATCACATACCAAATGTTCAATGAATACCTAAATCACGTACCAAATACTCAATGCATACCTAAATCTAGAATCACGTACCATATATACAAAAGCAGTAACAAATGCTCAATGTAATAATCATGTACCATGAGTGTAAGCAATAACAAATGCTCAATGTAACACCACATCTATAATTACGTAACGACTTATATTACGAATCTAATCACATGATAGCATAAAAAAGTTCTCATTATATTGAATATATAATCACGTAATAAATATAACTTTAGTAAGAAAAACATTATACAATCAAAAACATATAATAACGTAATTATGTACCGACACATAATCACGTGACATAACACTTGTTACACATGGTTCGTGATTATAGATGCAGGGTCACAATGAGCATTTGTTACTGATTACGCATATGGTACGTAAGTACGTACTGTAACATAATCACGTAACGTTACACAATCACGTAACTTTATACTTTGTATTTTTTTTAATTAAGAAAACCTTAGCAATAGCTTACTCAAATTAAAGAGAATGAAATGTTTATTAATACGGCATATATATATTTTTCTAAATATAGTTGTATGAAGAAGGTTATAACCTTTGAAAATTAGAGGTGAAGTAGGTCACACAAGAAAAGACCATAACACCTTTCTCCCCTTAATTAAAAGGGACACATACGACCCATGAGTTTATCTTCAACGTTTTGCATGCTAAGATTGTTTTGTAAGAGTAATCCTAAAAAATAAAAGTTTATTCGTCATGGTGTTCTACAATAGATATATTCTCAACTAATCATTAAACTTATCAAGTGTACATATTTTTATTCATTTTTATGTCATAAATTAAGCGTACGTGTTTTCATAGATATTTCACACTCGTCAATCGTCATTATAATATTGAAACAATTTTGCAAAATTTAATTAGTAAATTGGTAAGGATAAAAATATAATAATTAATATGAAACTTGATATAAATATATGTTGTTATAATAGGATAAAAGATGGGGCGACCCTTTACAAGATGATACGATCCAAAACTATGACGTTCAGATAAGGTTCTATTTTAGCTTTTAGACACAAGATACAATGTTAACACATTGAGACGTTAGTGTTAAGTTGTATTTGAAGCTACAACTTTAGTTCTTTTATAAAGTGGGTGTTTTCTTTACTTCTTCTGGTGACTTCGATCAAAAGAAAAAAGATAGAAACAGATTGAGACTTGGCAAATAAATTGAAATCTATAACATAATTATTTTTAAATAACTGAAAAAACATTTATATTTAAATAAATAACACAACTTATTTGATCATAATTGGTACGAGAAAAATGCCCGGATAACCTTTGTGATTTGCTCATAGTTCACCTTTAGTCCTCAACTTTCTAGAATTACAATTTTGTTCCCTGTGGTTTGACAAGTTGTAACTTGGATAGTCCCGAGGTGGACGAGTGTTAGCTTTGTCAGTTAAGTGGGTGTAAATGACTATACTACCCTTATTATTACTAATAATAATGATAATAACAAAACATTTAATAATTCAAGTGGACACCTAGTATTTTTATCTAAATATAATAAAACTTACACCCCACCCTAACCTCCCTTCTTCCACCATACGAAATACATTTGCGTCCACCAGAGCAACTGTCGACTCCGACAAATTAATTTCTTTAGAATCATCGTCGTAGTAACCAATCCCGATTCAGAATCATGTGATTTCACAACTCCGGAAAAAAAAACCCTAAATTCCAAGAATCAACCCTCATAGTGTAACACCCCGAAAACGGGTTTGGTAATCAAACCCCGTTAATACTAAAAGACGGGTAAAGTCTCGTTAGTGGCAAAAGCAACCCGATAAATATTAGAATTTAAATAAATAATCCTAATATTAATTAAAAGGCGGATAAGAACTTTCAAGAAAAAAAAATGATAAAAAGCCTGAGTTAACGGAACTTAAATAAGATGGGCTATAACTCCCGGAATCCAATAAGTTAACTATGAATAATAATAACCTAGTTAGAAGAGAAGTCTTGTAGTGACATACTAGTGGGTTAAAACCTTATAACTAAAGGAAAGAAGTTGTAACACCCCAAAAATATAAAACTTTGTATTAAAATTATAAAGTATAAAATAAACAAGAACAAGCTAACTGGGAATAAATAACCCAGTTAGTCATGAGACTTGTAAATTACTTACTAGAAGGTTAAAACACCTTAAATAAATAACTTAATGATAATGGAGGGACTAAAGGTGTTAAAACTAAAACTAATAATATTAAAAAAAAGGTTTAAACACCAAACACACTAAAAGAAGTGTGTCTGGTCGATCAAAACATCAGGGGCGAACAGGAGCTTCCCCACCAAACCCTAACTTGTGCAAATTGATCAAATTGGGGCTTCAAATCAGTTCCAAATCGATTTCCAAGCACGAAATTGTGATCTCCTCTAAAAAGGGATCATAAGGTATGTAATTTCAATGCAAAATCTTCACCCAAATTTCTGAGTGAATTCATGGAATTCAAGAATTGATGTTGCATGTTAGTTGTTTTGAAAGACATAGTGACTAGGGACAAACCCTAGTTAATTACTTGTTGAAATTTTGCTTAATTCTAGTGAATTCCATAATCACCATTGAAGGTGATAAGTGGGTTTTGTAGGAGCATGTAAAACACTAGAATTTGATTGTTTTTCTAGTATAATTTGGGTTCTAGGAAGTAAATTCAGAATTTTGTTAATGTGAAAATTGATGTAAACATGCTTAGTTGATGTTAACCATGGCTAAATGACAAGTATTGAGCTTGATAATAAATTGTGAGAAATTATGCCCGCAAGGTGTTTGTTAAAATGCCTAAGTGAATGTTTATATGTTGAAATTATGAAAGAAACACGTAATTGGCTAATTTGACTAATTTCGTGTGATATGTAATAGTACGGGTTTTAAACATGATGATGTATGAGAATCACCAAATAGAACTTGAATATATGTTAATTTTAGTTCTAGTTCTTAATTTGACAAAGATGAAGTTGAGAAGATGGTAAAATTAGGATTCATATGATGACTTATTGAAATAGATGATGTTTTGACATCTCTTAGCCTACAATCACTGTGCTATATGTTTCTAAGCATTACCAAGAGTCTAATAAGGGTTATAGCCATGGAAATGGGTTGCATTTGATGGTTTGGGTCGAATTTGAAAGGACCCTAAACATGATTTTCGTAGCTTTTCATATGTATTTTTACTAATCTTAAAAAAATCATATAAAATCAACCGTTTATCCGATTTGGGTGTTCTATACCTTTTCGGAAAGCTTATGAAGTAAATTTTTACTGTTTTCAATCATAAGAAACAAATGTGGTTGTTAAATAGGCCAAATAGGCGAATTAAATCTGCTGTTCAGAACTTGAAAGATGTTGAAAAATGAAAATATAGTTGCTGAGCTGATTTTATAAAAATCATATAAAATCATAGAAAATTCGTTAGAAGGTGTACCTTATATGCTTGCGAAGGTATTGGAGCGTTCTACGATCCGTCTTTGAAAATGTTGATCTAATTCAGATTTTAAACGGGTCAAAATGGTCAATTACAGCAGCTGAATAGAAAATCGCTGCACATAAATAAAGTTCTTATTAACCAAGAAAAAGGCATAGGATTGTATATATTTGCTTTAGGCATGAATTATTGATTGTTGGAAACAAATAACACTTTATATGACATGCTTAAAGTGTTTAAAATCACTTACTAACTAGTTGTATAAGTAACTTCACTAACGGGTCAAACGGTTAGTGAATGAAAAGAATTATGGTATGAAACTAATTGTTAAATATATGGCATGCTTTGATTGATAAGTGTGTAAAAAAAGGGTTCCATAGGGTGATGGCCATTATATAGAATGACCAATCTAACCATCTTATGGATGTTATGATATAGTTGCTAAACAAGCTAGGTGGGAGCTTGGAAAGGAACGGGTCAAACGGATCATGGATGCGAAGAATGTTTGCGCGGACGCGAGGTAAGTAGAGCTTACGCCCCTTTACATTATTTGCAAAGTTACTTAACTTCAAGTATAGATATGAATGCTACTAAGGGGTTGATATATGATATTCCGACACGATTCAACGAGAGTCGGAATGAGGGAAAATGGTAAGAAATTATGAATTATAGTAAAAAGGGGTAAAGCGGTCAATTAGTCATGTAATGACGAATAAATAAAAACGGTTTTAAGTAAAACAAGTTCAAAGGAAAACCGGGATATGTTTAAAAGGGGTGAAATGGTAATTAAATACCATCTCATACGGACAAATGGTCAATTAGACTAAATGGGTCAAATGATGTGGTTAACACCATTTGACAATAACATTTGACAATCGCTTGTTGAGTTTTGTAATCACAGGAAAATAACATAAGCTTGCGTTGCTTTAACTAGAAAGATTTAAAGCAAAAAGTTATGTAAACGGGTCAATACCTTGACCCGAGCCAGGTACGCATAGTTAAGTTGCTAGATAAACATGCAATTATGGGTCAAATAATTAGCGAGAGTCCTTCGTCGTAAATGAGGGACTAAAAAAATGACCAAAACGCCCATGATTTGTTAATCGGGCAAATGACCCTTAGAGGTCGTTTAGATACTAGTATTATGATTATGCAACTCTTAGATATATGTAAGAGTTGTAAGTATAAACCTTGAGAGTCAAATGCCTAAGAACGGGTCAATTACGTAGAATGACTATCTAAAGGGTAAAATTTAGAATAACGGTCCGTTATGTTAAATCCACTACAAAATAGTTGTTGTGGAATATAAGAGGCTATTTAAAAAAAATGGAAATACGAAGTGTACA